>BQNB010008926.1:0-52364 GCA_026074375.1 Tanacetum coccineum
ATAAGCTATGTGTAAACGGGAAACCTAGGACTGTTTGAAACCTAAGGTCCGTGAGTCCCGATACTAGTCTCTGTGGGGTGTCAAAAGCCTGGTCACTTAGCCGCAAGGTTGGGATGTGCCGAGACGAAAGTCGCTACATGGGATGATCTTGCCTTCAAACTCATTATTCTCGGGTGGAACGTGAAACATAGAATTTTGTAAAACGTTGATCCATGGTTGAAATTCAAAATAGCACATTCACCTAAGATATAATAATTGTCGGGAGTGAAAAGTTCATAAGATGGAAATATGAGTAGTGTTAGCATTTTAACTAATATTTAACTGTGATTTCGTTTTAAGCTTGGTTTGGATAAGTGAAAAGTCGGGGACGATGAATTTATCCTTTTTGGGGCATTCTCGGATCGAAATGCATCTTGTTTTATGATCTCTAACGGTTATGAAAATAACAAAAGTCAAGTTAGTTAGTTGCTTAAAAAGAAAAGTACAAAAAAATAAGAAAAAGGAAAGATTCAAAAAAATATGTGTAGGAATAAGAGTATAAAAATGGTAAAAACGGGGCTTCTCTAAACTTTTGATTCTTTAATTCCCCTCGATGAACACTTAGCTACTTTTCGAGGTAATTAGTCGAGGGGGATTGAGATTCTTAGTTTTCTAAGTACTTACTTATAACATTACGTGAGGGCACGCAATATCTTAGTATGGGGGATTTTTGGTATGCATTTAATTACACATACTTTTGACCGCTAAAATCGGACTTAAATAACTAAAAACGTACCAAAAATACATTGTATTTGTATGTTTTGCATTTGTATTATGCAGGTAATGGATATCCAAGAAAAGGACAAAAATCAAACCAAAAACGGACAAAGCCAAACACGAGAAGGAAAGAGTGCACAATAGGCGGGAATTATCAAGCTAGGGTCAACCCTTAGTCAAACTCACAAAAGACATAAAACCCTCAAAATACCCAAAATACCCTTAAAGATATCACAAATTCACCAAAAGTCCCAAAAAAACCCTAACACCGTTAGTCCATAACTAACGGTCGTTAAGTATATAATCTTTACCTTATAAATCCATTTCCGAGCCCAAAACCCGAGCCCAAGTCAATCATCCAATTGCCTGAGTCAAACTTAAAACGTATAAAGAAAAGGGCGCGGGAAAACCTGTTTTACTGTTTCACAGCACTCCATCACCTAAATAACCTGCACCCATTTTAACCCCCCGTTTTAAGTGAATTTAACCCTTCTAGAAGCTGACACCTCTGACATCAGGTGTCCACGTTGGCGATCCCCAGACCTATGATTGGGTGATGTGACGTTTTATCAAATCAAGGGACAGGATTGCAAGATCATTGAGGCGGTTTGATTAAAGGGCTGAGATTAAAAGGATAACGTCCCTGTTATCTAGAAAAAATAGAAGACCTCCTCACATCACTATAAATATGAGGAAAGCACACACGTTGATCGAGTATCTTAAGAAGAGGTTATGTAGTATTTAGCTTATTTTTAGCTTATTTTAGTTAATTGTCCTTTATTTTTACTTGTATTTTCTTTTTAAAGCATTGTATCCTTTCAAGTTTTAATGAAATTTAATTTTCTTTTCAAATTCTGTCTTTAAATTCTGTTTACTTTGATGCAAATGTTTTCAATTGGTTAAATAAGCTCTTACTCCTGTATTTCTTAAATAAGCTTTCTCAAAAGTTTATTTAAGTCTTTAAGTTCATTAATTCACCAAAACAGTCAGTTACCTTTGCTTTATATGGATTACTTAATTGTTTGATGATAAGCCAATTTTGGACGAGTTTATTGGACTTTACTGGCTTGTTATCTACAAGCCAGAGCTTGTAGATTAAGCTCTATTTGAGCAAATACCTCTGTTTAGCTTAGGTGTATGTAACCATTTCCTTCTTTTTTCATTTTCTATGCAGTCATTGTAAATTTAGCTTATTTGTTTACTATAAGCTTAAAAACAGCTATTTACTTCGCTTATTTACTGTTAAAATAGCTTATTATTGTTTTATAAAAGATGTTTATGCTTAATATGTTTATCCTGTGGCTTAGATCTTAGTTTGCATTTACTTTTATAAAACAGTTAAAAACCCGATAAAAATTAGCAAAAAGCATGTAGCTTATTATTCCAGCTTATTTTAGTTTGTTAAATTATGCTTTTAGGTCAATTATTAGCTAATCTATCTGGTATTAAGCAAGATTGTGCTTAAATTAAATTTTATAAGCTTAATAATGGGATTAAGTGCAGTTTAAAAGGGGTGTTTGTCAAGCACAGTAACTAACTTGAGTTAATACTGCTTGTAACCATATTGGTTCTTAAATAGATTTAAATCTCAGGACTTAGCTATGAGATCAGATTTAAGGTTAAATTTTAGGGTTTAATTAGTTTTTATTTCAAAATTTATAGTATAAATTAGCAATCTGTTAACTTTATTCAGTTACATTTGTTTCAGTGTTAGTTTTGTTACTCTTTATGCTCTTAATTTTTAGTTTTTAAATGATGATTCAAAAATTTTCCTAGTCTGCACCTGTATGATTCAAGTAGTGGGTAATTTGTACAGGCATCAGTAGTCAAAATAAGCAAAAGGTCGTTTTCAAGTTTTAATTTTAGAAGGAAAAAGTAGTTTTTAGGTCTTAATATTAAGCAGCAAAAACAAGTATTGTGAGGTTAATGATCATCCCCCCTTTTTTGGATTTTTAAGTTTTTATATAAATTAGCTTATTTGTCTATTCTGTTTTTAAAGTTTAAAAATTGCAATTTTGTCTTTTTCAAACTCAATATTCACTCAGTGCATACTGAGAAAAAAGCAGTTATTCAAGGAGTTTTCATAACTTTGAATTTTCAAAATGATTTTAAAAGCTATTTTCAATGTAGATTTTTTTTGGTAAGGTTTAAGGTAGTTTAAGCTAGAATACATAAGGATCTGTTATCAATGCAGCAGTAAAAATAAGCCGCAGCAAGTAGCTCTAATTTGCTGTTTGGTTTTCAGTATTTTTTCACTAAGTGCTTATTTTGAAAATCCTCAGCTAATGACTCGCTTGCTTCTTTTGCTTTATATCAGTCTAAGTTGTTTACTAAGTAAGTTTATTGCTTATTTATTATGTCCATCAGGCTTATTAAGCATATAGTAAGCAACATTAAAATTAAAGCTAGCAGTACTAACTCTGAGCTAGTACTGCTGAGCTTATTTAAGCTTATTCTTGCTTTAATAGTTTCTTATAGGTGCTTATTTTGAATCCTCAGCTTATGGCTTGTTTCTTTATGCTTATTTTTAGTTTAGATTAGTTTAATAAGTTTAGGATTAGGGTCAGTTTTAGCTTATTTAGTCTTTTAGTGGGAGCAACATTAAAAATTTAAAGCTAGCAGTACTAACTCTAAGTTAGTACTGCTGTGCTTATTTGTGCTCATTCTTGCTTGTGCTATTTGCTCATTTCTATTCATATTAGCTTATTAGGTTAGGTTTAGCTTATTAGGCTAGTATAAGTCTAATTTAGCTTATTTTCTTAGGTTTAGAACTTATTTTTAGCTTATTTGCATATTAGCTTAAAAACCTTAAGTTTTTAAGCCTTTTAGTACTTCTATTGTTTTTAGCTTTTTCAGCTTAATGTCCTTGCTTATTTTTGTTTGAATTTGCTTATTAGGTTTAGTTTTTAATTTTTTTCCAGCTTAATAGCCCTTTTCATTTGCTTTTTAGTGCTCAAATTGCCCAAACAGTTAGTATCATAAGCCTTTAAGTGTTTTAGCATTTCTGTTTTATTTAGCTTATTTTTGTGCTTATTTTAGATTTGTAAAATTAGTTGTTTTGCAAAAGTAGCTTATTTTTAAGTTTTAAAAACTTTAAAAAAATCATAAAAATAGAAAAATCATTTTAGGTTTAAATTTTAGATAATTTAGGTTTTAATTGTTGCGTTTTTAATTCCCGTTTACATTTTATGCTTACGTATTTAATTTTCATTTCTTGTTTACTTGATTTCATGCATTTATTTACTTGTCAATTATATTCAGTAGGATTTAGAAAACCCAAATCAACTCTTGTTAAAACCATTCAAAACGCGCGCTCACGGACTTAGCCGATTTTCAATTCACACTTCGTCGAGGGAAAACGACCCGGGAGGTTTTTAAAACTACTTTGGTTAAAAGTTTGTTTCTCAAACCCGACGGAAAATACTTTCTATACTATTATTGATTATCTTCTTTATTATTACGTATTTATATATTATATATATCTTACGTGTATAAAAAGGGCGGATCAGAGCACAAGACTGAAGACAAAACATAGTATGCTAGGCTTAAGTTTTTGTAAAATTGAGTGACCTCCCTTAGGGGGAGATTGTTAGAAACACGAAAAGTGTCGGCCACTACCATTATATCTTTAGATAGCTCGTAAAGTAATGTTTGGAAACTAGATAGGCTAGCTTAGGAAAAGCCCATCGAAAGCCCATGAACTTAGTCCATAGGCCAGCCCCTATCAAGTGTATAAATATCCTCTCCACACATGGAGATGGTGTTGGTTGGTTGTTTCTTTTCTCATAATCTAAGTATCTATTTCTTGTTTACTTTCTCTCAGTAGAAGCATCCCCCCAACCTCTTTCTCTCTCTAGATTTCTTCATAGTTCTTTGGTGTTATTGATTACATAAGTTTTCTACACACGATGGCCAAAGTCTTTTCAATATTAAAAAAAATAAAAAAGTAAACTTACAAAATGCACTCATACTATGTGAAAAGCTACTAAAAAGACCTTGAACTTTTAACTATTTACCACTTTTAGTATAACAAACTTTATTAATCAAATATGAACGTATATCTATCGATTTAATCGTAAAATATTATACCACTGAAAAGATCTTCGTATTGCAAACAAAAAAAACCCAATATTGCAATACTTCTGACATACGGATGATTTTTGAAAAGATGTTTAAGTTTAATATATATTTTTTAAAAAGAAAAAAGTATTTTCAATAACTTATGTACTATTAAAATATCCGCCCTCAACGAACAACTCCGTCTAACATAAATTAACGTAAAACCTCGCGCTCTGCAGCGGAGCGCGGGTTAAAAACTTCGCTATATAAACAAAGAGCAGTACTAGGGAAATGTGTATTTTTTCATGAACTCCAACACAAAATTTATGGAAATAGTCCTTGAGGTTAACGGTCCGTTGCCAAGTAGTCCTCAATGACTAACATTGCAACAGAACGCTAATCCAAGCCTATTTTCGTAAAAAAATTCACAAAGAATTTACGAAAATAGTCCTTGGAGTTATTGATCCCCTAAAGAAAGCGACGCTTTGGGACTCAATTGTTTCTCAATCGTTTTTATAGATTTCATCTAGAAATCCAAATTGTAAATTTAGTTGGATTGGGTGGTTACAAAATCCTCTAGAATCTGTAGTTTCTTTGTAATTATTGGTTTTAGCTTTTTCTAGTTTTAATAAATTTCCGCCGTTCAAAAAAAATTGATCCTTTGCAAAGTCAGTCTTTAGTGAGTGACTAACTTTGCACTACGGAAATAGCCATTCAATAAAAATATAAACTTCATCTTTTGGCTTATAATATCAGCTTCAACCCACCTCCGTCCCAACTTGAGCTTCAACTCATTTTACGAAACATACCCAACGTGCTACAAGTTTTCTTCACTTCTCATAAAAGTTACTGGTTTGCTTTTGTTCATGGGTTCACCATTGGTGCACGTCATATATCAGACACACTACCTCATTTGAATGTTTGTATTTGTCGGTTTTGGCTTAAGGCTGGTTTTATTGGTTCGTGAGAAGGCATGCGTGAGGCAAGCCTCACCCGTGACCACCGGTAATTTGTTTGTCAGTCGCGCGTGACCAATGGCCAAACAAGAAGAATTCGGTGACCAGCTTGCTTTTTGGGCCTTGTGAAAAAGATGGGACCCTCATGCAACGGATACAACATATATAAAAAAAACCTTTTTTCCTATTATTTTATTTACCTATAAATACCCCTTAAACTTCAAAAATTTTAAACACAACTAAAAATTATATACTCTCTACTCCCATTATTATTTTTACACACACAATGTCTAAGCAAAATACTCCCCGAAATGCAAACCGTCAACAACGAAGAGTAATTCGAGGCTCTCCCTCGACATCGACGAAACCTTCGATTTAAACAAATACTCCCACCCGGCAAACCAAGAACCAAAATAGCGAAATCAACTTCGCTCCACCACAAATGGTTTATCCAAACTAACCATACTACTCACCAACATACAACCCGCCATTTTCGCTACCTCCACAACAATAAAGTGCGTTCAACCCATACGGACAACCAAACATGTATGGACACTACGATTACGGTTCACATCATAATGTTGGCGGTTCTTCATCTCAACCCAACTTTGGCGGTTCTTCATCTCAACCCAACGTTCGAAGTTATTCGTCTCAACCTAACTTTCGCGGTTCTTCATCTCCTTCGAACAATTTTAGTTTAGAGATGAGGAACTTTACAAACTGACTCCCTCAGTTTTCGGAGTCGTTTCGTAAGGAGCAGTCCCCTGTTGAAGAAATAGAAGAGCTCCAAGTGCCGGTCACGCAGAAGAAGCCGACCCGAAGACGTCAAACGGCCCCGAAGAAGAGGCCACAGAAGGAAAAAGCCATGGATCAATGTTGTATTCCATGGACCCCTAAGGAAGAGACTGCATTGTGCAAGGGTTGGGTTCGTACATCCGAAGATAGCGTTAAGGGTAACATGAGAAAGGAGAGGGGGTTTTGGATTGACATTCTCAAGTACATGCATGACACATGTCCGATCACCCAGCGTCGGACATACGATATGGTTAACGAAAAATGGAAGACCGTGCGTCCGAAAGTTTGTACTTTTTGTGGTGTGTACGCTAACGTTGTTCAGATGTACACTAGTGGAGCCAGCGACACAGATTATCTTCAAAGGGCATTGATAGATTATCAAGCTGAGTATGGAGTCCCGTTTACACTACTTCATTGCTGGGAGGTTTTAAAAGATAGTGAAAAATGGAATAGCGGCGAACTTCCAGCGCTTAGGCAAGAGAGGGAGGATGGCAAGAACAAGATATACAAGTCGAGCGGCTCTAGTTCGTTTAACACGAAGGATTCAGGAGAAGAAAGTATCAATTTGAATACTACGGTCGGATCCGAAGACGAAAATAAAGTGGAAGAAGTAGAGGAAGTTCGTCGACCAAGACCTATGGGCAGAGACCAAGCAAAGAGGAAAATGAAAGCGGGCACGACAAGTTCAGCAAGTTCTTTTGATGTGGCAGAGTTGGCAAAGATGATGGCTAGCGAGTATGTAATGGCCAGCGACCCGTACAACATTCAAAAGAAGCAAGAAATGTCGGAGTTATTGAAGATCAAAAACCGAGAGCTGGAACTCAAAGCTGCGTAGCTGGAAATTTGACACATGGAGAACCGTCAAAGAGACGAAGCGTTATATGAGACGACGACCGATGAAGCATTGAAGGAGAGACTCAGGCAGAGGTTTTTCGATTGATTTTACGTTTTTAATCTATCTATGTAATGTTTTCGTTTAATTTCGTAGGCGTGCGTTTTTTAATTTATGTAATCGTTTTTTACAATGTATTGTAATCGATTTTTAATTATTGAAAAAAAGTTTTAGATTTTTAATAAAAAAATGGGTACAAATGGTGAAGGATAAATGTATTGATAATAAGGTAGTGTAAAGGTGAAGGACGGTAAAAAGTATGAAGAGAAAGTTGATGTACGCTGATGTGTCTGTTGATGATGGTTTTTTTTGGTGTTACGGAATAAAATGTAGCCTAAGAAACATAGTTGCAGTTGTAGCCAGATAGACATCCATATTTGACGGTTATCTTTCACTCACGATGTCACAACAATAATACAGTATTATGTTAGGGTGATTCATGCTAATATGTCCTAAAACATAAACTTTTCTAAAGGCATGTCATCTCCCACCTATAGCCTTAGGGTTTGATTGATGAAATTATTTGAACCCTAATGACTTTAATGAATTTATCTTGGGATCTATTGTTTGGACACCACCGATGTCCTTTTTTTTTATTTCTTTTAATTGTTTAATAAAAACTGTACTTTTGTTTCCAGTTCCAATGCATCCAACACAAGTTTTTCTTTTTTATTTGACTATTTCAATAATTTTCAATTACTTTTTTTTTCTCTCTCTATTATACATATTATCTCTCTTCACTCTTCATCAACCTCACGAACCAAACCATCCATTTTAACCACCGACACCGATCTCCGGCCAAAGTACACAACCGCCGACCAGCTTTGACCAACACAAATATAATACACACCATTTCCACCACCACCTTCGACCAACCCAGCTATAATACACGCATTACCACCACCACCAAGCAACCAAACTACCGTCGTCAACATCGTCAAACCACCACTGCAGAGACGCCGCCAAACCACTGTTACAGTCAATACAATTTCCAGTAAAGAAGAAGGTCTGTGTAACATTAAAATGAAAGTCTAGTTAAGTTCTTTTTTTCTTTTTAGAAAGTATAATTAAGTTTTGTTAGAGGAAGATAAAACTTAATAAGTGTTATAGAATGAAAAGGAGAAATGAAAGGCTGGACATTAATTTTGTTACGTTAATCTTTTTTTTAAACAACATTGGTAATCATTATTGGTAAAATTTGTCTTGGGAACAGGAAAAGTAAAAACAAGTGAGAAAGTCAAAGTGTAATGGTGTGTGTAATGGTGTCTGGATACTAGAATGATGGTGTGCCAACCCATCAACCCTTTATCTTCGACAACAACGACCTAAAGTTTGATGATTGTGTCTTTCAGACTACTTCTCCTTGTCGTATACTCGTATTAAATTGTTCAAGTGTACGACTTACTAAATATGTAAACTACGATCAAATATCACAATCCCATGAGTATTTTTAGAGAAACATATCGGATCAAGTATAGTTTCAAGTACAACAATAGGTAGTCATATTGGATCTTTATATACAAAAACTTTAATTGATTAGGGATATTTAATCAACTTTAGATAAGCTAGTAAAGAATTCCAACAAAATGAGTCTCTAGTTATACTAGTATTAATTTAGAGATATTCTAATCAATAAAAGCTATTATTTACATCATTATTAACAAAATAAGATATTATTTCCATCAAAATTTAACCTTTAAACATCTTTATTATTACTAGACGAGTACCCGTCATAAACAAGTAATTTATTTACACAGAAGATAATTAACGATATGGGCGATTATTTGTTAAATATTTCGTATAACGTTCAAAATAACGTTTTCTAACAAAAATATAAAGAAAATCTGCAGAAAGTACCCGTAAGAGTTGAGAAGTGAAAGTAGGGTATATTAAGAGATTATTTTTTTGTTGTAAAATAACATTTGTGGGAGAATATGAAATGGTTTTGTGTGATTTTTATAGGGTGGAATGCGGTTATACATTTTAATAATCCATTATCGATAGTACTGTATTTTAAATTTACACTTTTTTAATATTATAAAGGCCGTACAATGATAAATTTAAAATAGGCTATTAGTATAATGTTATAATGAGTATTGATACAAGAATTTTATTATTCAAATGTTGTTACAATTTATTGTGTTTCATATAATAAAATTAAGTTTTCATTCCTTTTTAAAATACATTCAATTTTCACTTTTCATATTCACATTCAAGAATTTTAGCAATATCCTTAATATAGAAGTATAGATAGATAAAATCACAATATTTATTTCCTCCTTTTGCCTTCTTTATTTAAACCCGAGTCGCAAATAAAAACAAAAAATAAAATAAAATTACATATGAATGAATCTTTGATAAAGTCAAGATCATGAAAACTCTAATAGCACAACATATAATTCCGCTGACTTTCTTCTTTTCTTTTTGCTTTTTCACTCGTGGACCAGCTAGACCTTTTACTTTGTGACTTACAATAGTGACGGCATTCGATAGTAGAGGGGTTGGTGTGGTGTTATTTCGGTGTTGAATGGAGTTACAATCCATGGATGAGCTCGTTGGTGGAGGTGAATGGTGGAGTTGGCGGGGGAGTGGAATTTATAGGCTTCATGAAACCCGTTATGCAAGATTGCAAAGAAACCAACATATATATATATACACAGTCTAAAAAATATAACATACTTTCATCAATAGGGTTTTGAGAAAAAGAAGCATACATTTTTTATGGATTTAATCGTAGCCAATGTACCAACCTACAGAAACATTAATAAATTAGTATGAAAACATGGTAGAAAAATGGTTACATGATACCATAAGCATGATATCTAAAACTGAGAACCAAAACGAAAGCAAAAAAGTGTGAATGTGATGAAGCTGGATATTGAGAAGAATAAGTGTTTATGTTTCTGTGTGTTTTTCAATGCAATTGTGGTCCCTATTTATAGGGGATTTACCAAAACTATAGTCAATAGAAATTAATGGGCCTATTAATTTCTTTCATAATTAGCCTCCATAATTATAGAAATTACTGGTTACATGAACACATTAAATGCAGTCATTTAATTAGGAATTATATTACTCAAATGTTATTTACGTTTTTAATGTATGATCAATGTTATTTACGTTTTTAAAACATTAGCATTAAATGAGCAATTATATTACTTAAATGTTACGTTTTTAAAACATTAGCATTGCATGTTTATAAACCCTAAACCCTAAAATAGCAAGATTCCATGCATTAGATTTTTTAACATTTCCTATTTTAGAAACTTTTAACTTTAAAGAGAATTTATTCTCTTTATAAGTAGTATAAGTATAGATATAAATTATATATGATCGATAAAAAGGAAGACCACCTTTGTTAACCTGCTAACTCTGTCAATAAGTGTTGATGTTTTTCACATTTATAGTAAAAGCTACCTTAAATCTTCTTAAAAAGAAGTAGTTTTATGCTATTTATTTAATTATATCTCACTAACCACTAAGGTTAAGTAAACAGAAAAATAAAAGATTGTGCTTTGAATGTGACCAATAAAAAAAACACTTTACTATAAAGTAAAGTAGTAAAGTAAATGTTATTGAGTTTCATGTCAAATGGACAAATGAAAACGAGTGCAATACCCGTGCGTTGCCCGGGTACACCTTCTCTTTTATAACGTTTGCACATATTAGGAAGCCTTTATAATATAGATTTAGAAAATACATATTTTTACTTCGGAAAGCAACAAATAACAATAAGGTTATAAGGCCTAAGCTACATCATAACGGCAACAATCGATCGATATAAAAGCGTCATAATTAGGGAATTTATAATAAAAAAATGATCTTAAGTAAATGTATAGGATATGTAAAATTACTTTATAAGATATAACAAAGTTGTATATATCATATTTCATTAAACATTTCAACCGTTCCGAATAACTTAACTTTATATGATATGAAAAGATGAAAATTCATTTACTTGCGCCATCATCTTTTTGGTGTTTTGTTAAGTTAACACATATAATATATAAAAGGTTATGCTTATGATCATCTACTTCAAAATAAATGTTTAATATAAGTATGAAACCATGCATGCTATTTCTTCTCATTCTAAAATTAAATGGCAACAAATTTCTTTGAGTTGTTAGCATGCTTCTTTTGATGTTCGATATATGGCATCAACCATCTTCTACAACGATAATACAACACCTACTATACGTAGGTTTTCAAGACGTATAATATCATGATATCAACAATAAGTTGTTAGCATGCTTCTTTTGATGCTCGTTTGGAACATCATTGTCATCGATGACAATGAGATCTTCTCATTTCCAGTTCTTAAGGTTCTCTTCACGTTTGCATTTCTTTTGTGTAATGGTGGTCCCATTGACAAAGTTGCTTGGAAGATTAAATAGGAAGAGATTATTGTGTGCCATGATATCTAGTATAGCTTCTTTTGAGAATGATAGTAACTAATGATATTGAGAGTGACAACACTGATGGTATGATATAGAGTCTGTATGTGAAAAATGGCGTCATTTTTGAAACTCAAAATAGGCAAAAAAATATTCAGAGTTTGTTGGGAGGATAGTGGCAAGTGATATCCTTAAAGTTAGGAGATGCAATTATAGGTTTTATCCATGTGCTTTTATCCTAAGGAGAATAATACAATACCCGTGCGTTGCCCGGGTTTATCGATTCAATAATTTACAAAGCGTGTAACTTTATTTACTTTATAAACAAATAGTTAAAAAGAAAAAAAAAATACATTTGTTAGCATATGCATTGCTTGCGTAGATCGATACATCTTACAAATGATATTTTCCAGTTCTTTATTTTGTTTTTCCAAAATAATTTCCTTGTTGTTAGCCTCAAAATATAGAGCCGAACAGGAAGTTCGTTCATTACGTGTACGAGTCTCGGTCATTTAATTAGTTAATGTTGTAATGGTATAATATCAGGAATCAGGCTAGATAGTTAATCTAATCTTGTATATGTTTTGGGTTTAATCCCAAGCAAAACCCGAGCCCGGGTCCTAGTTAAATATCCCGCGCGTCATTTAACGCGACGGGGTATATAAACTCTTTTCTATTTAGAAAAGAGTTAGTTGTTCATTTTCTAATAATTCTTCTTTTCTATTTTTCTCTCATCTCTCTCTCTCTCTCTCTCTCTTCTTTCTCTCTCTAGAACAACTCATCTCCTCATCTCTTTTCTTGATCTAATTTCGTGTTTAAATATATGAAGTGAAGTGTTACGGGATCCTACAATTGGCATCAGAGCTTCAAGGGTGGATTCGTGTTTGATTTGTGTGGTTATATATCAAATTCGTGGCTTATTTGTGTTCTAAATACCTCACGGCTCAAAAAAAAATTTGGCTAATTTTGTTGGTTAATCGTGTTGTTTCTCTTGTCCTACATGTTAAATAAGGTGTATTGTTACCATTCCAAGTGATACACAAGCCTCAAGATCGATAACAAAGCTACAAAGATTCGAATTTAGTTGGTGTTCTTCGTGGAGAGTTGCTTCGTTCATGAAGATCCACAAGGAAATACATGTTGTTGTAAGTTTACGCTTATAAGGTTTGGTTCCTATTACATGGTAAAGCTTTATTTCGTGGGAAATAAGCTCATTTGGAATGAATATGCAAAAATCGAGCTTGGTGTTCATCATGGCGGTTTGGTAAGATAAGGGACAAGATCCACGTTTTTAGGAAAAAGTCAAAGGCGAGTTGCTGGTCAAAGGCGAGTTGCTCACATAGCCGGCGAGTTGTCAATAGGTTTAGCAGCGGTTTGCTTATTTTAATTCAGGAGGCGAGTTACTATAAAAATTTAGGTGGCGAGTTGCTAAACGGCGAGTTGCTCAAAGGAACAGGCAGCGAGTTAGTCAGACTAGGCAGCGGTTTGATTATTTTAATAAGCGGCGAGTTGCTAGTTAAAACGACGAGTTACTTGTTTAAACTAGGCGGCGAGTTGGCTTATTCACGGCGAGTTAGTCAGACTAAGCAGCGGTTTGATTATAAGATCAGGCGGCGAGTTGCTAAACCAAACAGCGGTTTGAGTATTTTATTAGGGCAGCGAGTTGTCAAAAGAAGCAGCGGTTTGATTATTCTATTACACGGCGGTTTGCTTACACTAGCAGCGGTTTGATTAAAAAAATAATTAAAAAAAATAGAGTATTCAGACGACACCCTTTTTAGCGACATTTTTTTACGGAAAAAGTTGAGTAATATATAATTTTTTCTATAGTCTTTTTAACTTATTTTTACACCAAATTCAAATTTTGGTAATAGGGTAAAAAAATTTTTGCGGTCGACACCTTTTTAGCGACACTTTTTGGCGGGAAAAATTAAGTAAAATATAATTTTTTATATAGCCTTTTTAGCTTATTTTTACACCAAATTTAGATTTTGGTAATAAGGTCAAATTTATTTTTTTCATAATCCAACTGCGCCAAATTCCAAACAAATCGTCAAACCATAAGCCAAAACCGCATTAATCATACAAGAAACAAACCTCAACAACAATCGATTATTCATTCACGGTTTTCTATTCCCCCAACAAAAGTTTCACTATCTAACCCTAATCCATCTGCTTCACCTTCGTTCACTCAAGATGATACCTCAGAATCATTCACACCTGAACCTTCACAACCAATGCCTACTTTCTCACAACCTACTTTCTCACAACCTGCTTTCCCACAACCAAATCAATCTATCTTCTCACAACCTGCTGTTCACTTTCAACAGACTCAACCTACTCAGACCAACCAGACTGGTCAGCAGTACCCTAATAATGTCCAGTCACAACAGTTTCAACAGTTCTAAACAGCCTCTATCTCTGCCAACAATGCAAAATTTCCTTATCTGGAGAAGGACAAATATGAGATATGGGTTATGAAGATGGAGTACTGGATACAGAATGCTGATCATAATCTTTGGAGGATTGTTCAGCAAGGAAACAGTCCAAAGAGGTTGGGAAAAGATGCGAAAGGAAATACAATTGTTCATCCTCCTGTCTCTCTTGATGAGCATGTTGCTGTACAAAGGGAGAATAAGGTGAGAACCTTGTTGCTTCAGGCTCTACCTGAAGATCATATGCCTGATTTTCATCATTATGATGATGCAAGGGATATTTGGATAGCAGTTAAGGCTAGGTTTGGTGGGAATGAAGAATCAAAGAAGATGAGGAAGACCATGCTCAAACAGCAGTTTACAGAATTCTCTGTGACAGAAGAAGAAGGCCTACACAAGGGCTATGACAGGTTTCAGAAGATTCTGAGCCAGTTGAATCAAGTGCAGGCAAGGCCAGACAATGATGACATCAACCTAAAGTTTCTAAGAGCACTTCCCTCTTCGTGGTCACAAGTTGCCTTGGCATTAAAAATGAGAGGTGGCCTTGAATCAATGAGCTTTGATGACCTGTATAACAAACTAAGGTCACTTGAACTTGATGTCAGAATTGGTCATAGTTATGGTGTGAAAGCTGCTGCTTCTCCCACTCATTCTGCTTTCATCGGAGCTGCCAGCTCTGGCTCAAAGCTTAATTATTCTAATCAACAAAGTATTGTTCCATCAGTTTCTCAGACATCTGGTCATTCTGACAACATAATGGAATGTGTTTTGCATTCTTTTGTTGCTGAGAATGAACCAGATCAAGAAATGATCTATGAAGACTTTGACCAGGTTGATCAGTTGGAGATGGAAGAATTGGACTTGAAGTGGCAAATGGCTATGCTCTCCTTGAGGATTAACAGATTTGAGAAGAAGGCAGGACGAAAGATGAACTACCAACAATCACAACCTGCAGATTTGACAGAAGGAAGGTTAGATGCTACAAATGTCTTCAATTGGGACATTTTGCTAGGGAGTGTAATGTGAAGACTGTTGATGATAAGGCTAGGTATTCTGCCTTTAAGGTCACAGAAGTCAAAACAGACGAACCAAAAGCTTTGGTCTCAGTTGATTCCATGGTGAATTGGTCGGATCATGCGGCAGAAAACAAGACGGGTGAGGTTGAGAAGGTATATGGGATGATGGCTGGACTTCATGCTGATAATGGTGGTGCTGATGTTTCTGAGCCGCGCTGAGTTTGCTATGATGGGAATTTCTCCTAAGGTCAAAATTGTGCCCTTGGTTGATTCAAACTAATGATCTTAATAATATGTATAATAATCTTGATAGATTGTATAATGATTGTTACATTAAAGTTCAGGCATATCAAAATGCTGTTAAAACATTAGAATCACAAAAAGATTGGTACCATAAAACTCAGATTGCATTAGAAGACAAGATTAGGGTTTACTGCAAAATCTGAAGAAAACACCAGCTCACCACTAAGTTATACTGAAAAATTACATGATCAGGCACAAAAAGAAAAGAAAGAATGGGAAGTTAAGTTTGAAGCGACATTAGCTAGATTTGAAGTGGAAAGAGTCCTTCCAAGAACGTGGCAAAAGTTGATACTAGCCTCTATGTCTACAAGAACTAAAATTGGTCTAGGATTTAAAGAGTACTTTGGAAAAGACGAAGTGTTTGATTTGTCTACACCTAGTGTCATGTACCCAGAACCTGTTGAGGAGGTTAAACCTCTTTACTCATGGTTTGTCAAGGCTGGGGAGATGCGGCTGCTGTTCCACCCTCCATCACTGGAACTTATATGCCCACCCCATACAAGTCTGACAAGAGGAAACGACAGGTAAGTTATGGGTCAAAGTCTGATAATAAAACTTCTGATACTCTTTCAAAAATCTAATGACTTTGTCTCTTGTGATAACAGTGACAAGTCCTCAGACTCAGAGACCTATGCATCATGTGATTCAAGCCTCAAACCAAGACCAAAGACTTCCCACCTGCTGTTGATATCAAGACTTTTTTCAGAGTCTATGTTGAAGAACCCAAATTCCACTGCTGGAGACCTAGTTTTTCTTGTTTGGAAGAATGTAAAATCGTCCTAGGATCTTTTGTAATAAAAAGTGGAATGAACAATCGGAAATGTGTGTAAAAACAATTCTGTGCGTGTTAAGAAATGTTTTGTTTGTGGTAGTAAATTGCATTTGATTAAAGATTGTGACTTTTATAATTGTGTAAATTCTGTCCCTTGTAAATCTAAAGCAGCATCTGTTCCTGCTGGTAGTAGGAATTCGCCAGCATCAGTTACTGCTGGTGGATCTGATCCTGCTGCTAGTAGAAACAGACCAGCAGTCAATTCTGCTGGTAGACCAAATCCTGCTGGTTGGTCTAGAAAGACCATGCAACTGTTTCCTGCCTGGTAACCAGTTTCTGCTGGGTTGCTTAATCCTGCTGCTAGTCATTTTCAGACCATCATCTGTGTATTTTAATAATATGTATTGGCCTGACTTATATGACCCTATGTATATGAATAAGGGACGATGGGGTACTGCTGTTAAGACACGCCAGGTTACTCTTGGAGGAATAAAAGACCACATTTTTGGGGATCCAAGAGTAATGGTGGATCTCATCAATCCACATGGTTTCACACTTAATGATCCACAAGGCAGGCTCAAGTCAAAATTGGCTTGGGTCTCTCAAGTGTACTAATAGTGTTGTTGTATGATTTGTAGGGTGATCCTAGTAAACAATAATGACATAGGTATAGTTGACAGCGGTTGTTCAATGAAGTAATGACCGGAAAACAAGGAGAAGGCTTGATGATTTTGTCAGGTCCAGGGAGGGCGTTGTCAAGATTTGGAGGTGGGGATGGCAGAATATCAGGAAAAAGGCACCATACGGACATGCAAGCTTGACTTTTGAAAATGTCTACTAAGTTGAAGAGCTTCAGCACTTTAACATTGGTTCTCTTACACAAATTGTGATAAAAAAAAAGACAAAGTTCTCTTCACAGACACTGCTGTTTGGTGCTTACAGAAGACTTCCAATTACCTGATGAGAGTCAGTGGTGACACAGAATCGTAGGAAAGTATCTCTATACCTTCAGCATCTCAGAACTACAACCAGAAACAAAATGTTACTTGTTATAGCAAAAGCATCTTGATGAATCCCACCAGAATAGGGGCACAAAAGGATGCTCCGGGAACTCAAAACAATCGAACAAGTTTAGGCCTAAGGAAGGTCTGGTTGATGGGTTACCTCTCAAGGTGTTCACCAATCAACACAACTGTGTTGCCTGCAACAAAGGAAAGCAACATAAGGCTTCTTACAAGCATATTTCTGCTGTGAGACTTATTTCTGAACCTCTGCAATTGCTGCATATGACCATTTTGTCCAACAATATAACAGGTATTGACAGAAGTACTACTCCTTGGTGGTTACTGATGACTTTAGCAGGTTTACTTGGACTTTCTATTTGGGTTCTAAGGATGGAAATATTTTTATGTCCTTAAAGAATTTATTGCCTTAATAGAAAACCAGCTAAATAGAAAGGTTTAAAGCCATAAGGTGTGATAATGGGACAAGAGTTCAAAGAAATTTTTTTTTTATTTTTTTTTATTATTTAAGAATTTTAATGCAAAACTATATAACTCTGTGGCGAAAAGGGGATTAAGAGGGACTATAGTAATCCAGAACCCACACAAATGGGTTCTGAGAGGAAAAATAGGACTCTTATAGAGGCTGCTAGAACCATGTTGGGGCTGACTCTAAATTAACCTACCATGGTTTTGGACTGAGGCGTTACACAGCTTGCTATGTTTTAAACAGGGTTCCTATTACTAATCCCATAATAAAACACCTTAAGACTTTCTTCTGGGAAGGTTCCCTCAGATAGGATCATCTTATAACCTTGGGGTGTCAAGTAACTATCCTTAATACAAGTGACCATTTGGGAAAATTTGAGGGAAAAGCTGATGAAGGCTATCTTGTTGGTTATGCTCCCAATAGCAAGGCCTATAGGGTTTATAATTTAACAAACAAGAGGATAGAGGAAACCTTGAATCTGAGATTTTTAGAAGATAAACCCAATGATCAGGGAATTGGTCATGAGTGGTACTTTGACCTTGACTATTTAACTGATTCATTAGGTTATACTCGTTTTAAAACTAACAAACCTGCAGGTACACAAGAAACTAACATAAATGCAGGTACACAAGATACTGACTCAGATTCAGAAGTGGATGAACAAGTGATAGTGGTTCCTTCATTTCCTTCTAACAGTTTTGCAGGTCCTTCATCAAGCAATGGTCCTAGTGTTATGGAACGCAATGCAGATTATGCAGAAGAGCTTGCTAAGCTTCAAAGACAAGAATATGAAGCTAAGGACGCAGCTGCACGATATGGTTATCTGTTCTCACAAGAAACAGCAGAAATACTAAGTCAAGCTGAAGCTGAAATTCGAAACCAAGGTGTTTCTACTGATAGGGATCCTGCTGGCATTGATTCTGCTGGTGGTGTATCTGCTGGTAGTACTTCTGCTGGTAGTGATCCGGCTAATGGTAATCCTGCTGGTAGCTTTGAACCTGCTGATAAGAGCAATCCTGCTGTCAGTTCATCTGTTTCTGCTGACTACATTCCTGTACATGCTGATGAGTCTACACTTCCTCCTGGTCAATCATTGGGCTCAAGTGCAAACACCACACGATTTCCACTCCCTTCTGATGTGAGCAAGGATCAACTCTCATCTGGTATCTTCACATCTTCCTCTTATGATGATGATTTTAGTGCTACTCTTACAAATTTAGCACCTGCTGTGGAAGTGAATCCAGTTCCTACAAAAAGGGTGAACACAATTCATCCTCAGTCACAGATTCTTGGTGATCTTGCTTCTCCAGTTCTGACAAGAAGCAGAGCTCAAAAATCCAAGTTTGGTGAAAGTGCTTTCATTGGATATATTCAGGATCAACAAAGGACCAATCATACAGACCAACTTCATTGTCTGTTTGCTTGCTTCCTTTCTCAGTTAGAACCAACTAGTATAGCTAAAGCACTTGAGGATCCTGATTGGGTTGCTGCTATGCAAGAAGAGATGCAACAGTTCATCAACAGCAAGTATGGAAACATGTCCCTTTACCTAGGGAAAACCTGCAATAGGGACAAAATGGAATTTTTGAAGACAAAGGGATGCCAGAGGAATAGTTTTGAAGGAATAAAGCAGGTTGTTGCACAGGACACCGACAGAAGATGGGTGCATTGATAAGATAGAGTATTTGCAACCATTTGGCAAGAATAGAGGCAAGCAGACGTTTTTTGCTTTGCTTCTATATGGGCATTCTTATTAATATTATCAGCTGGATGTTAAGGAGTGGCCTTTCTCTATGAGAAATTGAAGAAGAATGTATTGTCACTCAGCCTAAAGGCATGTGAAGATCCTTACTTCCAAGCATGTATACAGAGTGGTTATAAGCTTTGTATGGACATCATCAAGCACCTCGAGCCTGGTGATGTAAGATTCTGCTTTTCTGATACAACACAGAATTACAGAAGAGGTACTATTGACAAGACACTGTTCATCAAGAAAGATTCCAGGGATATACTTTTGGTACAGGTTTATGTGGATGACATCATTTTTGGGTCAACCAATAAAGCCTGGTGTGATGAATTTGAGGTGTTGATGAAAGGTGAATTTGAAATGAGTGCTATGGGAGAGATGACTTTCTTCTTAGGTCTACAGGTGCAACAGTTGCCTGATGGTCATTTCTAATCAGCCAAGACAAGTATTTTAAAGACACGCATACTAAGTTCGACATGGAATCTGTAAGAACTGCAACAACACCCTATGAAGCTGCTAAGACCAAATTGAAAGATGAAACTGATCCTCCAGTTAATGTACATTTGTACAGATCAATGATTGGTTCACTTATGTATCTCACAGCTTCAAGACCTGACATAATGTTATGCAGTTAGTGCTGTTTCCAGACATCAAGTTACTCCAACTACTTCTCATCTGAATGCAGTCAAGAAGATTTTCAAGTATCTAAAAGGGCAACCAAAACTCAGCTTGTGGTACCCTAAAGATTCTCCCTTTTAGTTGGAAGCCTACAGTGATAGTGATTATGTTGGTTCTCATGGTGACCGAAAATCCACTATAGGTGGATGTCAATTTCTGGGCAGACGGTTAATTTCATGGCAGTGCAAGAAGCAGACTATTGTGGAATATTTTTTTTGTTTTTTTTACCTGCTTCTTCTACAGAACCGAGTATGTTTGCTGCATCTAGCTGCTGTGCATCAGTACTCAGGATTCAGAACCATTGCTGGATCTGGATTCAAAACTCATGAAATAACCCCAAAATCTTCATAGACAACCAGAGCACTATATGCATTGTGAGAACCCAGTCTTTCATCTGAAGGACCAAGCATATTGAGAATAGCATCCACTTATAGATAGATGGCCAATGAAAAAACTTGATACAAGGCTGAAGATTCACACCAATGATAATGGGCTGATGTCTGACCAAGCATTTGATGGACCCAAGATTTGAGTATCTTGGTGGTCATAATTGGAATGTGAATCCCTCTTCGTGAATGGAGGGGACGGTAATAAGCCTAAGGGGAGGCTTGTTGTTGTATATGTTATATATTCATCCTTTCTGCAGGTGGATATGTTGTTTCGTGGGATATTATTATTCCTGTGATTGCAGGTAGTCAATACTGCTGCTAGGTGTACATTCTTCCTGCTGACAGGATTGGTTTCTGCTGGTCGTACTATGATTCTGCTGGTAGTTATCCTTTCTGCTGGACGATTGGTTTCTGCTGGTCGTACTATGATTCTGCTGGTAGTTATCCTTTCTGCTGGACGATTGGTTTCTGCTGGTCGTACTATGATTCTGCTGGTAGTTATCCTTTCTGCTGGACGATTTGTTTCTGCTGGTAGCTATGGATTATGCTGCTGGTTCCGTGTACATGCTGGTGGGCATATTTCTGCTGGTGGATCCATTTCTGCTGATAGGGTGTGTGTTCCTGCTGTCTGCATGATTTCTGCTGTTGGTTAACTTTTTCTGCTGGCTGAATAAATTCATGCTGCTGGAGTTGTTTATGCTGTCTATACATCTATTTATGCTGTTGAACTAGTTTGTGCTGGTAGTATCATGTTCCTGCTGGCTAACTTATTACTGCTGGTAGTACCCTGTTTCTGCTGTCTCAACTTCGTTTTCTGCTGTCTCATTTGATATTGCTGTTTGTTGGTCTCTCCACTAGACTCTTGGTTTCTGCGGTAGTGCTCCGTTCCTGTTGGTGTAACAATGTATTCTGCTCCTGAATAGATGTGCTGCTCACATATTAATTCTGCTGCTTGACTTGTTTCTGCTGATTTTTTTTAAGACTGGTTACTGCTGGTTGACTTTCTACCTGCTGGTCTTAAAAATAGAAGTTGAATAGTTTTTCGTTTTAAATCTCTATTATATGGTGTTTGGCGGTCACCACTTGCCTGAACAGGTGGCGTACAAGTTGATTTTCACTCAATTACTTCAACTTCCAAGGTTAAAATTGTACCAATCAAATTAAAAGGTTAACTTTTCACACATTGGACACAATTAACCTAATTAATCCCAAATCAACTTTTCATCTTTCCCACACATACACCAAAATCATTTGCCTCTGTATACTCTGTATCATCAACCTAACTTCAATAATCACCAATGGCGGCACTCCAGTACAAAGATGATCACAACAAAATCGCTTACTTGGGGAGGGAACGAGGCTGCGAGGACTTCACAGACATCCTCAGCTATTTGGACCACTCTCCATTACGGTACGCTCTGACACATGCCCCTCCGGTTGTGTTTGACTCTTTGGTCAAACAATTTTGGGCAACAGCTGTTGTTCGTCCAAATGCTGCTGGGTCTCATGACCTAGTCGCCACTATTGACGGCCGTGAGGTGGTCGTGACTGAGTCTCTCATTAGGACTCAGTTACACTTTGACGATGCCAATGGCATTTTTGACATGCCCAATAGTGATATTCTTGAGGGTATGCGGGTTATTGGGTATCCGACGGATCGGGCTCTTACCTTTCTTAAGCACCATTTATCTCCTCAATGGAGATTTCTGGTGCACACCCTTATGCACTGTCTGAGCCCTAAGTCTGGAAGTTGGAATCAATTTCCTAGTTCCATTGCCACTGCCCTTATTTGTTTGTCGACTGATAGGGTATACAATTTCTCTCGCTTTATTATAGAGGGGATGATTGGGAATGTTAAGGCTACAAAGAATAAATTTTTAATGTACCCAAGGTTTTTACAAATGATTGTGGCACAGGAGAGACTGCTGACCTAACACCCTAGACTCAACATCTGGGTTTTACTAGGAAACTGTTTTGCAAATATGAAATTTAAAATGGAGGAGTCCCGCCAATGCCTTTGACACCCCCAATGCTCCATTGCTGCTGCTGGCGTATGCTGCTGATGAAGAAAATGGCTCTGCCCCTGAAGCTGCTGGTAGTACCGCAGTGGGGGGTGGGGGCACACCTGAACCTCACTCTCCTCCGGTTTCCCCTGTTAGGGAACCCACACCGGAGAGGCAGCCTGAGACAGAATGGGTAGTCCCTAACCCTGTCTCACCTGTTACTGACTGGAGACCATGGCCTTCTGTTCCTGCACATTCTCCCATTAGGGATCCTACTCCTGAGCCTGCGTCTCCACCTACCCCGCGCTCACAGACCTTTATTCTTGAGGATCCATTAGTGTTTGGCCCTCCACCTAGACCAGCTGGGGATGTGGACCCTGATGTCTTTGAATCAATTAGTTTTGGTCCACAGCCCAGACCCCATGGTTATGTTGACCCTGACTTTGTGGAACCCATTATCTTTGGTCCCCAACCTAGGCCTGACAACTATCGTGAGCCTGAGGACCTTGATAATCTCTTTTCCATGGAAGATGACACCACTCATGGTGGATTCCATGTGGAGTCACCTGTTCGGCCCGATGATGCTCCTACACCAACAGCCGATGCTGCTGGTAGGGCAGAGGACCCTGTTCTGTTTTGGAGGGGTTTGTGTCTGTTCTACTAACTAGTTTATCTGAAAAGCTTGACAGGTGTATGGGACGTATTGACTCCTTGGAAACGGAGCTGGGAACAACAAAGAAAATTATGGGGGGTGCTATTTTGACACTAGTTTCTAGAGTCAAGAAGCTAGAGAAAACGGTTAAGCAGTTGCGGACAACACAGTTGGTGGGTGATGTCCCTGCATCTGAAGGGGATGTGGACATTCAGGATGATGTTGACCTTGATGGATTATCACGTATGGCATCTGCAGCTCTTGGTCCTGATCAAACTGCTGTTCCTTCTGAGAATGTGGAAGAACGCGAAGAGGAGGAGGTTCCTCTAAGGCGTAAGAGGTCTGCTTATCGCCGTGCCAGGACAGCGTTTTCTACACCAGCCTTTGAGCAGTTTCAAGCTCATCTTTCTGCTGGTCCTTCTGTTGCTGCTGACAAGGGAAAGGCTCCTATGCCTGATTTGGAAATCCCTGCTGAGTTTCTTGCAGAGGATGCACAAGCCAGGAAACGCTTCGAGGAAGAACAGGCTAGTGAGCGACTGGTTCAACAGTTACAGGCTGAGGATTTGGTTCAGGCAGACTTGCCAAATGTTTCTGAAGAGCGCGCAAAGGAATTAGATGATCTCATGATGCGTATGACAGAAACAGATTGGTTGAATTTGATGATGCAAGTTGGTTCAAATCCTGCATTAGCACGCGAGTTGTTGGGCGCTGATGTCAACGAGGAAAACTTTATTGAGCGTATGACTGCTATTAAGGAAAAGAAGAAGCGCGCCTTGGCAGATTTACGTTATAGAGCACTCAAGGGTAAGCCGATGAAGCAATCTGAGGTCACACAGATGATGCGAACCTTAGTTAAAAATCAATGGTGTGCAGCTCATAATGGCACCATCACAATGACCGCTGTCAAGGCTATGCCTAAACAACAGCTGATTGAAGAGTACGAGTATATCTGCAGACGTCTTGAAAAGGATCGCTTGTTGAGTGCTCAGTACAACCTCTTTCGACCAAAGCCTGCTATTACTGAGCCTCCTTCTAAGCGACAAAGGGTTGACCATGTCTCCTCACAGACAGCTTTTGTTCCTGCTGCTACACCTCATACTGCTGATGATCCTGATTCTGCTGGTGGTGGTACTTCTAATCCTGCTGGTAGTACATTTGGTGCTCCAGTTTCTGACTCTACTGTCCCCACTCCAGCAGCAATGGATTCTGCTGGTTCACACCATGAGAGTGGGGTTTCACCATTTGCAGATTCTGCTGATAGTTCTTCCCCGCCAAATGTCTCTACTGATCACATACCAATTGATGTTCTGTTTGACTCCACATCCGGAGGTATTAATGAATTTTTCCTTACAAGCGATGCGGAAGAGCAGATTGGTATGTCACGAGTTGCGGTTGACCCTGACTCGGATGACGAAGTGCTTGCTGAGATTCTCTTTCGGGGTAAGTATATTTCTGGTGCTGGTGTTGTGGTTGTGGACAAGCTTCCTGCTGATGAGATTGTTGACCCACGGGTAAAGGTTGAAACCATTCCTGAATCTGCCGCTTCTCCTCCTCGGTCTCGTCGTAAACATCTTGGGGTGAGGAGTGATGACTTCCTATGGGATAAGCCTGTTGAGGACTTTTTCAGCTCTGAGAGTGAGAGTGATGATGACATGGAAAATTATATTCCCCCTCTTTCGTATGGTGCATTCAAAGATTGGGAGATTGTGCGTTGCCCGCTTAGTACCACTTATTATCATGTATATTATCAGGAGAACCGACGGCAAAAGTCCTTTATCTACTTGAAACAGTTTGCTACCCATGTCTATCGTAGAGGATCTCCTTATTGTCGTCGGCGGATGAATAGGTCCATTCGGCTAAACCGAGTAGATGTTGGATTAGATCTCTGGGAGGGATGTAAATCGCTGTGTCAATCACTTCATTCTGATGATGTGGAAGACTTTTGGCGTACACAAGATGAATGGATTGTGAGCAGCTGGCAGTTGTATCCTAAGAGTTCTGTTCATGTACTAGATTTGACGAATGGGAGGACTGTGTATATGTTCGTGGATAAGGTCTATCCTATACGGGCGACTCTGCTTGAACGTATGTTACGCCACAGGCTCACAGTTCCACCCTCGTATTGTCGGGATGTTGTTGTTGCTGGCAATGTAATTCAGACGGTCCAGGATGGTCTAAGGCAAGCATATGAGTGTCTTGCATCTGCCCCTATGTAAGTTGTTTCTATGTTTGTGTGTGTAGTTATTTCAATAGTTTAGTTAATTTATTATTAAAAAAAAAAAACCTTAGATTTAAATACATCCCTGTAATAGTATAGTAAAACTTTAGTGTTGCATAATTTTGGTGTTAGTGCTTGCACTGCACGACAAATGGTTTTCAGCTCACCATGGCTACAGCTAAGAAGAGTCTGGCTCGCATTGCAAAACGTCTTTGGTATGTAACATCAAATCCAATTGATAGCGTAAGGGTTTGCCTAAAAAGCCTATGGCCTTCACTCACCATGTTCTTGAACACAGGAGTGGCTAGTCCAAGATGTACTGGCTCTTGGTAAAGACCCTCTCAAATCCGTTGATGGTTGCCAGGTTACCAAAAACTGGATGGTATTCATTTTCCATGTTCCTGCTGGGATGAAAAATGACTAGTCAAGAGGGTAACGACTCTTGTTAAAGACTTACTCAAATCCTTATAGTTGAAATTTACTAAAAATTGTATGTTATCAACTCACCATATTACTCCTGTGAATGAAGAGGTTGGCTAGATCCTGAGCAAACGGCCTACAGGTAAAGACGTATCAAATCCGAATGCATGGCTGTGACAGTTTGCCAAAAACTGTTAGGGTATTCCAATTCACCCTTGATTCAAGTTCTGAGAAATTGGACTGGTTTTTGCTACACCAGGGTGTTTGTTTTCACCAAAGTATCATCTAGCCCAAGAGTGAGTAGCTACTTGGTAAAGGCTTATCAAATCTACTTATGTTGCTGCAAAGACTGGAAGCTGCTGTTCTTTGACCATGCTACTTCATTTGATTCTGCTGTTCATCGAGTTCATGCTGTTTTTTAGATGCGCGTTTGTGATGACTGCTCTCCGGTTCTGCTGCTTGTATTATTGTTCTGGTTACATTGTATCTGCTGTATTACGATGCTGCTGGTTCGTATTGTTACTTGCTGTCTATCCTCAATATTGCGCATACTTTGTTTCTGCTGCCACTCAATCCTCTTGCTTCGCGAAGATCTATCTAGAAACTTGGAATTAACGGAGTCAAAACCAAGTTTAGGGGAGGATTGTTGGGAATAATTGAAAACGACTAAGTGTCGTTTCTGCTGATGGCATTAAGTCGTTCCTGCTGGCAGTTCAAGTAGCGTTCCTGCTGATTATGTTTCTGCTGGTCATGTTCTCGTTTCTGCTGACAGAGATAGAATCTGCTGATCTTTATTATAGACGTGATTAATGTAATTAAGGAATTATAGTTATATTCTAGAATTATCTCATTAATATTACGGAATGAGATATATTAGGAAGAGATTGATGTATATCTCTTACGCGTTTTTAGTTTTCTTGTTGACCAATTTAGGGTTTCTTCTCTATAAAAGAAACCTTTAGCATTAGGGTTGGCACCGAATTACAAGTCACAAAAACAATTTATTATCAATAGAAAGATCCATAGAGGATCATTGTTCATATTTGTTCTTCTTTCTATTACGTTGTTTAGTTTCCGCCTAAACAATTATTAGAGTCTCTCACGTATATACTTGTGATTACATAAGTATTATACAACCACATAGGCTAGAAGATCTATCTAGTTCTAGATCCTAACACGAGTTGCTCAAAGGAATAGGCAGCGAGTTAGTCAGACTAGGCAGCGGTTTGTTTATTTTAAATACACGGCGAGTTATCAAAAGAAGCAGCGGTTTGATTATTCTATTACACGGCGGTTTGCTTACACTAGCAACGGATTGATTTAAAAAAAAAGTATCCAGACGACACTCTTTTTAGCGACACCTTTTTTACGGAAAAAGTTGAGTAATATGTAATTTTTTATATAGCCTTTTTAACTTATTTTTACATCAAATTTAGATTTTGGTAATAAGGTAAAATTTATTTTTTTCATAATCCAACTGCGCCGAATTCCAAACAAATCATCAAACCATAAGCCAAAACCGCATTAATCATACAAGAAACAAACCTCAACAACAATCGATTATTCATTCACGGTTTTCTATTGATTTTGTAAAATCCCGTTAAATCATTTATCGGTTTTAATCATAGACGTGTAAAATCCCGTGAACGAGAATTGCATACATAACCACAACAACATCAATCACATCAGTATCCACTGTAGATCCAACAACTTTCACAAAACTCATAGTTAACATCCATTCATTCATCATGTCTACTCCAGTCAGTACATCCTCAACAGATAGTCAAATGCACAATAATATCATGGCAGCTGGTTCGAAAGATCGTCCACCAATGCTTGGACCAGGAAGATATTCACAATGGAGATCACGTTTTCTACGGTACATTGACACAAAACCAAATGGTGGCGGACTGAAAAAGAGCATACTAAGTGGTCCCTACGTGCCAACCACTGTACAAGTTCAAGCTGTTGAGGCAGCGGAAGGTCGTCCTGCAGTTCCACAACATACATCAGTCGAAACAATATTGAACATGACTCCAGAGAACAAAGAACACTTTCAGTCTGAAAAGGAAGCAATTTTCTTGCTTTTAACCGGTATTGGAGATGAAATCTATTCCACTGTTGATGCTTGCAACACAGCAAATGAAATGTGGATAGCCATGAAAGGCTACAACAAGTGAATCGTTAGAACGTACCAAGATTTAAAGACCAATATGTTTGGGAATTTGGAGTTTTACTTCTCGAATGGAGAATCCATGAGTCGATTACTCACGTTTTACAAATTGATGAATGATTTTGACAAGGAACAACTTGCAAGTTACAACAATGCAAGTGAATGTTCAATTTCTTCAACAACTTCAACCAGAATGGTCAAGATTTGTGACGATTGTCAAGCAATCAGAAAAGATAGACACCGTCTCATATCACAGACTGTTTGACATTCTGAAGCAGTTTCAACTGGAGGTTAATGATATCCGTGCTGAGAGAATAGCCAAAAGTGCAAATCCATTAGCACTCATTGCGGCTGCTCAACCATATTCAGATAATTACTATCAAGCACCAAAACCTCAAAGATCAAATGCAACATCATCTTCCACAAGACCAAGTGCATCTACCAGACACAAAGGCAAAGAGATCGCCAAACCAATAACACCTCAATCTGAGTCAGTTTCAGTTTCTGATGAAGACAGTGATCCTGAACAAGCTCAGAGGGACAAGGAAATGCAAAAGAATTTGGCACTCCTTGCAAAGTATTTCAAGAAGCTCTACAAACCTACCAACCAACCTTCACTAAGTTCTTCAAACTCCAGAACAAGACTGAAGATACCACACAAGGTATAACAATGACAATCAACTCAAGGATTTTTGAATCAAGACAATGACAGTTGCTGAGGCTAGAGAAAACACCACCCCCACAGGTATAGGCCGACAGGAGGGGGGGCAGGTAGTGCAACAGACTGGGATACAGTGCTTTAACTGCAAGGGATATGGGCACTATGCAAAGGAATGCAGGAAGCCAAAGCGGGTTAAAGACTACGCGTATCACAAGGAAAAGATGATGATGTGCAAACAAGCTGAACAAGGTGTTCCTCTGCAAGCTGAGCAAGCTGATTGGCTAGAGGACACGGATGAAGAAATTGATGAACAGGAATTGGAAGCACATTACAGCTACATGGCAAAGATTCAGGAGGTCTCACCTGAAGAATCCAGTTCTACTGGTCAGCCATTGGAACAGGTACAAAATCATGATGAAAGTAATGTGTATGACAATGAGAGACGACATTCTGAGCAACCTGAATCCATTAACGACACATATGTTTTGGAGAAGGATGATAGCAATGTCACTCCTGATTCATCAAATATATGTACTAATGATAATCAGGTTGATCAAAATGCTGTAGAATGTGTTGATGAGCGTGATGCGCTTGCTAATTTAATTGCTAATTTAACTCTGGATACAGAGGAAAACAAAATGATTTTAGCAATAAAGAAAGCAACGCATCATACTCAAGAATTAGAAAAGTGTAAATCTAACCTTGATGAAACCAATAGTGCTATTGGGGGAGCTATTAGTTGTCGGGATAGTTGTCTGATTGCACTTCAGAACAAACAGAATGAGTTTGAGAAGTACAAAGCCTTTAATGACCGGACGATTGATTATGAGATTCTTCAAACAAAGTTAAATGAAACTCTAGGACTATTAGCTTTAAAAGACATTGAAATTAAAGAAGGTTTAAAGACAAAAGCCTATGAAATTTCAGTTCTTGATTCAGAACACAACGATTTAGTCAAAAAGAGTCTTTTAACTAAGTCACAACTGGAAGGTTATCTCAAAGGGAATACAAAGGTCATTTCGGATTTAAATGTTAAAAAAGAAAAAGATATTGACAAGATGATTGAAATGGACAAACAGTTAAAGTTTTTGAATGAAATTCTTTATAAACGCAATCAATCAATTCAGACCATTCATATGTTAGCACCCAAATGCGCAACATATAATGGTAGATCAACCTTTGCCAATCCAAGTAACCTTTAAGAAAGCTCCAATCTGAAAAGCCTGTTTGTATGAGATCCATATGATAATTCAATCATAGCAAACAGATATGCCCGTGAAAGGGAATGAGACCATGACTCTTCAAAATGAGAGGAGATCAAATTGAGATAAAGACAAACGTAAAACCATATGATTACTACTAATCATAATAGTCATTATGAAATTTTTAAAGACCCTACTGGAGTAACTTTATCATTGGACGCGCAAAAGAGTTAGGAAGACAATGTGGAGAAAACCGTTTGTTTAGAAAAAACCAAACATGCTAAAAAAGTTGCCTTTCTACCTATTCAAAAACCATAGTAAATAGTAGACAAGTTTTTACGAAAATGACAGTTTAACATCAATCAATATAGGGAAAATTGTGGACAAACTTGGTTTAAACTTATAGTGATTATTTTTAGCAAGTGTGTGTCTATGCAATGATCTTAAGAATTTAAAATAAGCATCCAACTAACCACGCTGTGACCTATGATTCGCTAGCTCAAGTTACCGAAATCCCAAACTAACAGAACCTACTTTTGTCTATATAAAATTATAAAGCAAATAAACATCTTGTGACATCAGATTAGCAACCTTGCATATTAGAGTCTTTGATAATTTAAACATACAGAGATAGACAGATCATAAAAAATACGAATTCTAGATAAACCACAAATGATGACCAAACTTCGTGTATAAAGTCAACAAAACGAACGATGACACCAAAAAATATCACATATTTCCGTATTACAGTCTTCCATCATTTAGCAATTGGCAACATAGCATAAAACTGTAAACAAGCGTACTATTCATATAGCAAACGTTATGCAAAGACAAAACCATACCAATGCAATCTAGCGGTGAATATTAAGCATAGCTTTAGCTTCCCTCTCTTCCTCTAACAACTCCTCACTGGCATACTTACTCAACAACTCCCTCTTCTTCTTCTCCAAAACCATCTTCTCGATCTCCTTCTCATCCGGCAACGGCACATGAACCACAAACTCCTTCTCTTTCTCCTCCTCTATTTCCCTCTCCCTCTCCCTCCTCTCTTCCATAACCACATCCTCCTCCTCCTCAAACAAAATCCCCGCAACACCACCCTCCCCTTCAACACCACGTCCTACATTCGCCACGTCACCACTCTTAACCATTTTCCGCGCCTCCTTTTTAATCTCCTCCAACCTCACCCACTCGGCTACACTCTCCGCTCTCATCCGTTCCTCCGCACCTCTCTCCACTTTCTCCAACACCCCGTCCTCGTCATCCCTATAACCATAATAACTCGCGTCAATCCGTTTATAAATATCATACCTACTCCTACGCTTCCTTAATTCCGGAGGCTTCTCAAACAACTCCTTCACACCAGGCAGCTTCTTCGCCGCACCAAAATACCTATACCCCGGGCCGCGCCCACTCGGATTCGGCACGTCGACAATATTCCCATCCAAATCCGTCATTTTCGCCGAATATTTACTAAAATTCTTCCCTCCTAACTCAACTATACGTTTCTCCCAATGCACTTTCTCACGGATGAGTTTATTTATCTCGTCGTTTAAGTCGCGTAAACGGTGTTCGCCTAAACCTTCGTTTTGAATCTCGGCGACTTTTCGGCCGATTTCGCGCATGATTTGTTGACGCCATTTGTCGGCGTCGGATAAGTCGCGGCATTCGGAAGCGAGGAAAGGACGGCGTTCTTTTGGTTTCTTTTTCTCTTCGGATTTCATTGTGATGAATCTGTTGAGCATTGATTGAGCTTTTTCTTCGTTACGCGCCATTGTGAAGAGGGTGTGAGTTACTGGTTTGAGGATTTGATGGTGATTGGGTGTTAATGTAAACCCTCATTTTTGAGCGGCACTAGATGTGAAGTATAGGGGGTGAAGATTTGGGGGGAATTTGAGGGTGAAGAGGCGGTTTCAGATGTTTTACTTCTTTGCACCTTGTACTATTGCTTGGGTGTTACTTTTTCTCACTTGTTTTTTTTAGTAAATTTCAAACTTAGTTCTTTAGTTCTTTAGGTTTACACACGGTAGCATCTTTCGTCTCGTTTTCAAAGTAAATACACTAGACGTTCGTGTGGTTGTCGATTTTTGCATTATTCGTCCTTGGGTGTAACCAACGTTAATTAAATTCCATTTAAAGTTACATGTTATCCTTTTTGGCCAACTACCTTTTGCAGCGTCTATCCTTTATATTAACAGTTGTTTAAAATTTAACATTATTATATACATTTTTTATACGTTTATATATACTTTTTAATACGTTTTTATATAATTTTTAATACGTTTTTATATACTTTTTTATACACTTTTGATACTTTTTTATATGTTTTGTTATACATTTTTATATAAATTTTATAGGTTTATATATACTTTTCTTTGTGCAAACGGAGTATTGGACTATCATTACCGGGCAAATTAGGGATCGAACTATTTTTAACCTTTGATATCCGGTTTCCTGCCACGCTAGCAATTGACTTTTATTTTTCATAATTTAAAAATATTTTTTATAAAGGGTTATTATACAAATAAGTTACTGAACTTTGCGAATTTGTTCACGTAATTTATCAAAGTTTTTATTGTTCAATCAGGTTACCCTTTTATTAGCGCCACGTCATAAATTAAGAACGTCACATAGATAATTAAAAACGCAAACGTACGAAATTAAAACCTAAACATTCATAAATATAAACCATATCCTTGTGAAAAACCTTAACCAAGTTTTTCAATGTAATGTTAAGATAATAGGCTGATGATTTAGGGGAAAACACCAAAACATTATAAAGTATCAAAACAGCTCCAACGGTGATAGACTTTTCATAACCCTCCTCTGTAAGGACTTTGTGATGAATTGTACCAGAAATTAAACCAAAAGGATCTTTGAGTGTTACTGTTAGCTCACCCAGCGCATTCGGCGTACAAGACTTGATTACCGCTACAATCTTTTCAAGTTTACCGTTCTTGCAAAAGGTTTTCATATTGTCAAAACAACCACTTGCGATACCCCCTTCAGCATTTAGACACTAAAACGCCTGATCATCCTCACCCGCATCCTCAATTATTTTTCCTAACATACTATTATGTCGACATTACACACTCATGGCCACCTTCCCTAATCTTTGTTGTTTTATGGAGCTTCGCCACTTGAAGACTACTCGTAGGACCGGGTATTATCCTAACCGCATTTTCACCATCAAATGGATGAATGGGAGACGTAGCATGATTCGTATTTGGTTTTGAGGAAGAACTGCCAACGGTATGTTACGAATGGTGAGTTGTTGTATCGTTTTGTGTTTCGAGGAGTGTTTTGCTGAGACATTTTGTTAATTAAAATGGTATTGTTGAGAATATAAATGTGATGTATTTAGAAATAATGAAGATAAGGAGTATTTATAGGTAAAAATATGGTTTTAAGAAAAGTATCTATTGGCAAAAAGTATCCGTTAAGGTAATTATACGAATTCAAACAAGTATATATAAATGTATAAAACGTATATATAAACGTATAAAATATATATATAAACGTATAAAAAGTATATAAAACCTATAAAAAAGTATATGAAAACGTATAGAAGTATATAAAAACATATAAAAAGGTATATAAAATGTATAAAAAAGTATATAAAAACGTATAAAAAGTATAGAAAATATATAAAAATGTATAAAAAGTATATAAAAGCATATAAAAAAGTATGTAAATATTTTAAATTATAAATAGCCGTTAGTATAAAGGATAGACGTTGCAAAAGATCGTTGACCAAAAGAGCTAACGTGTAACTTTTAACGGAATTTAATTAACGTCGGTTACACCCAAGGACGAACAATGCAAGAATCGACAAACACATGGACGTCTGTTGTACTTACTTTGAAAACGAGACGAAATGTGCTACTATGTGTAAACCACAAGGACGAAGTTTGAAATTTACTCGTTTTCATTTGTAGTAATGAAAACTAACGTACTTTATTTTTCATTTTCTAGTTGTATATATCATCATTAGGATCATATTATTTAAAATTAACTTTTTGAATTTCGATTATTCTGTATATCGATTCTCAAAAATACTTGATTCGATACCCAAAAAATACATCAATCAATACAGTGAATAATCAAAATTTAAAAAGTTATTTATTAAACAGTTTGATCCTAACAATGATGCATATAACTTATAAAAGTGACAAGTAAGATATATTTTCAAATAATTAACCCTAAAAGTATTTATACTTTTATTTTTAAAAAGAAATTTTTTCTTCATTATGGTTTCGCTACTTCATTCTAGAGTCACCATACTTGATACTATAAGAGTGAAGTCGCAATTAGGCTTGGCAATGATATTAGAAAGACAAATTTTCCACGAGCGCGTTTGTTTGGTTTATTTAGACTCGATGTAATAACCATCACATTCTCAATCACTGTCCGAGCATCACATGAGTTTTTTACTCTAGAAACAGATCCACCATTCAACATTACTAAATCAACCACCAAATCCAAACATTAAAGCTTTATACAAAAAAATTATAAGAATTTACTAAGAATTACACATTTATTTATTTTACATTATAGTTAATGAAAACATTTTAAGGGAACCTTTTATGATACTATATTACGACAACGAACCGCTCATATTTACTTTATGAAAATGAATTTTTCACAAACATCTGTTAGATTTAAGACAAATGTCTCATCCAACGACCAATTAAGTAGCGCATGTTATTATAATGTGCGTCTGATGATTTGTGTCTAATGCTTAGCCAAAAACGTGTGCGCCTTATGCATACTCGTGCCCATATGCGCCTAATGAATACCCAAAATATAAACGCACTATAAAACATCCCATATGCGCTTGATGCACATGTAACCACCAAAGTGCGCCTGCATAACATCCAATAATTCTTCGATGCATACTTGTGTGTTTTATGCGCCTAATGTACCTTGGAATGTCTATGCGCCTTAGCGCACTTTGCCATATGCGTCTGAGTGTAAATTTCAGAAACCACATGGACAAAATCATATTCAAGCGTGCATAGTGCTCTACTAGCGGCTGTCTCTCAAGCTGGGTGTTTAATCGAGTCCCAGTCAATTGCAATGGTTGCTTGGAGCTCACAAATTGATTCACTATATAATAACTCTGATTATGGCCAGTTTTGATGATCTAGGAACCTCCTATTCTCTTGGTGCGCCATGTTTACACATATGTTTACCCTTACATTTGGTTTAACGTGATGGGTTTTGAAAGAATAAATAGAATTATGCATTTTAAAATAAAAAATATTGTGATTTTGTGAAAGCACATATTTTTTAGACTACAATAGCTGCAATTATGAAATTTGCAAAGCATGAAAACATTTCAAGTTTTACCATTGTTAGTACAAAAAGCGTGTAGGGTGGACCTGGATCGTTAAATAGGGTGGACTAGGAGGTAGGATACGATGTTGATCTTGTACTAATCCAAGTAATGAAGGGGCGATCTGCATAAATGAGAGTAAATCGTTAGCCTTACCGCGAGGTGGACCCCACGATTAAGCTTCGTCGTGAGAGTAAGTATACATGTTTGTCAGAGAATGTCAGAGTATATGTGTGTATTAATGATAGGGCAGAATGTACCTTTTAGGGTGTGAAACGACCGCTATTTATAGGCAAGCCCAATACTAGGGTTTCCTAATATTTCGCTTACGACTGTTAGTAGCCGGAGTGGGTCCCTTGTCGGGTAAGGGTCCACGTGTAAAATCTATGTCTGCAATGACGTAGTATCCTTTCCGTAGACCCGTTTGTCCGCGGAGGTGCAACGGGTGCGGCTTTAAAAGGTACTCACGGCGTCTTTAAAATCCTGAACGTGACCCTTGTCATGCTTAGTAGTCCGCCCCCCGCCCCCCCCATCCCCCCACTCTCCCCCCCCCCTCGTCAATTTTGTTGTATTGGGCTAGGGCCCATTAAGCGCATATATGACCTAAGCCCAGTAAGCTTGTATTCATACTATACTTCAACTCAAGCCCCCAGTCTAGGTTCGCTTATTGTGCGTCGGTAACAATTATAGCGTGCTGTGAACTTACAAGAACTAGATTGCCGTGAACAATTTTGTTCTTTTGTCCATCATATTCGCGTCTTTTGCGTCGTTTTAAGCAGTTTTGTATATTGGTATACGGCGGCGGTTCTCGGGTCCTTTCGGTCTCTACGTGATTTGACAGCAGGGTCCCACATCCAAGATTATTATCTTTTTTACTTTGCCTTTGTGCCATTGATTGGGAATGTCCTTGCACGTGTCATTATCTTACCTTAACTTGATTAAAATACCATAGTATAAATAGTCGCTTCATGCCTCACTATTCCTTTTTTCATCTCTTTCACCTTTCCACCATTGTTGATAAACTTCAAGGTTTTTTAGTTGCACAACATCTCCCTTTCTAGAACTTCGTCTACATTGCATGTTTAACTGCTTACTTCTCTCTTGTTAGTATGGAGTAACACACATATATTAAATGTGTACTTACCCAATAACATCTAATTTGTCTGTTCAAAATATTTTGTTCCGGAGGAAGTTCACCCTCAATTACCGGGTCCCAATGACACCATGCATGAAAGGCCGGCTGACAAAGTTGGAATGTATACCCGATTATTTGATTACGCTAACTATCGTATTCCATTTTCTAACTTTTTTATGTCTATTTCTATTCACTTCCGTATTCCGTTCTCCTAATTGTCTGTTTTTGGTTCTGCCAAGGTTTCTCATTTCGAGATATTGTGTTGTGTTTGTAACATTGAGCCCATCGTTGGTTTATTCCGATATTTCTACACGCATAATTATAAGAACGGTTGGTTCGGATTTACCAAGCGTCCCAATGTCGGTGCTTTTTATTCCAAGAATTTGGACTCTGAAGAATTAGAACTACCACTTTTTCTGGGTGGATGCGTTTGTGGTTCCCGCTAATGTTCGGTTCAATTGGTTTTCTGGTTCAAATGTTTCTAAATATCGAGCTCCTGCCGCGTCTGAATATAATGCGGAGCATGCTTCTATTCTTATTACTCATGCCTCTCCGTTCCTTAGGTTCCCGGAAGAGTTTCTTTGCTGGGTTGGCATAAGTCGTAATTACCTTCTTAATAAAGATACTTATCCTCGATTTGATATGGAGAGCGGAAGGTGGTATTCCTTTCCGCAATATGCTGATTACTTTTGCCTTTGATTTTAACTTTCTCTTATGAGCTCTCTCTTTCCCTGTTATCTTTTGCAGAGATGGACTTGAATGCTTTTATCCGGACTACTGATCCTCACAAGGTGAGGATTGTTGAGCGTGCGAGGGCTGATAATGAGGAGCCTATCGTGACTGTGGCCAAGCACCGTACCGTGACCCCTCTTCTAACTTCAGTTGTTCGCCCTTCTGGGGATTTGTCGGAAAGTGTTGAAAGAGAGTTTGGCGGAGATGTGAGTGGCAGTGCAGGTAGAGGTCACGAGGATGCTTCCGTTAGTGGTTATAGTGATGCTGAGCCGATTGTGCCTGTCACGGCTGGTGTTGCCGCGGAAACTAGGTCGTCTAGGGCTAAGCGTCCAAAAAAAGAGGGTTGTCCATGAGAGCGGGGATACTCCCGCCGCCTCTCACCCGCCTAAGAGATTGAGGGCAGATTTAAAGCTTTCAAGATAATGCAAAAGTATGAGCATGTTGGTCAAAGACATAAGATCGCAAGATGGCAAAGACGATAAAGACAATGACAAAGGCTCAAAGTCAAGATCGCAAAGCATGAAGGAACAAGCCTACAACAAAGAACAAAGAGAAAGACCAAGACCACATGAGCTTAACGACAAAAGCAATCTCATTGATCTCATGAAGGAGTGTCATCAATGAACTCACTTCGGGGGAGATTGTTAGCCTCAAAATATTGAGCCGAACAGGAAGTTCGTTCATTACGTGTACGAGTCTCGGTCATTTAATTAGTTAATGTTGTAATAGTATAATATCGGGAATCGGGCTCGATAGTTAATCTAATATTGTATATGTTTCGGGTTTAATCCCAAGCAAAACCCGAGCCCGGGTCCTAGTTAAATATCCCGCGCGTCATTTAACGCGACGGGGTATATAAACTCTTTTCTATTTAGAAAAGAGTAAGTTGTTAAAAATTATACATTTTCCTTTTCCTATTTCTCTCCCATCTCTCTCTCTCTTCTTTCTCTCTCTACAAAAACAACTCACTCTCTTTCTCTTTTCTAGTTCGATTCGTGTATGATATATGTTATGAAGTGAATACGGGATCCTACAATTAGCATCAGAGCAAAGGGTGGATTCGTGATTGATTCGTGTGGCTAAACAAGATCAAAATTCGTGGCTTATTTTGTGAAAAAATACCCACGGCTAATTTTTTTTTTGGGCCTAATGGTTTGTTAATCTTGATCTTCTCTTGTTCTACACATCAAAGAGGCTAGGTTGTATCAATTTCGTGTGTTATACAAGCTCCAAGTTCAAAAAATAAGCTTTAAAAGGTTGGTGTTCTTCGTGGAGAGTTGCTTCATTTTTTACGATCCAAGAAGTGAAGGATAAGGAGATTGAGGAGTTAAAGTTTTAGTTGTTGCAAGCGAGGGATGAGTCCATGGAGGTGGCTCAACTTCGTACTTGGGTTGCTAGTCTCGAGGCTATTAAGAGTTCGATCCGAGGCGAGGTTGCTTCCGCCAAGGAGCACAAAGGCCTTCTTGAGCAAGAGCGTAGTGCTCTGAATTTAAAAGTCACAAGTCTTTAATCTACCATTGCTGAGAACGACCGTGAAATTTCTGACTTGGAAACCTCTTCTTCTTCTTTGAGGTCTCACAACCAACGTCTTATGGATCAGGTATATTCTTCTATCTTGAACTACCCTCTCCATACCATTGTATTCTTCCTTTTCTTATATATTATTATATCATTGTTTTATTTATATTTTTTTTAGGTGCGCGAGTTGTTAACTTCATCCGTGGGTCTTCGCGAGAAGCTAGAGACATACGAGGGGAGCATGAAACAGCTAGAGGAATTTCAAGATAATCTCATGAAGCCTCTTGAAGCTAGATTGGCCGAGATTGATGCTGACTTTACTAGGTGTTGTATGCACTTCCAGGATAGTTTTCATCCGCACCTCCTCAACGTCATCGCAGGGCGGAGATGGCTGTTAGCTCATGGTATGAGACTCCTAATGGCCAAATGTCTTAACTCTTCTGAGTACATGGAGGCTCTCGGAAATGCTTTTGGTCGTGCCATTGAAAAGGGAATGCAGGAGGGTTTAGCCGCTGGGATTGAACATGGACAGGCTGGGAGATGTTTAAATGATCTGGAAGCGTATAATCCCTCCGCGGAGGATGATTTTAATTCCGCCGTCCAAGCTCTCCGTAGTTTGGACTTTCCGCTTCTCCAAGAATTATCTGCCAAGAGAGACGCCAGTACTTTGGACGTTATGGACCTTCTCCGTTTGGACGATGTCGTGGCTGAGGTTTTGGGGATGACTGGTCTTCAGCCTGATGTTAGTCAGTTGATGGTTCCCGTATGTCGTAAGCAAGATCAAGTTGTGGTTGGGAGTCAAACGTTGTCTGTTGCTTTGGACATTTGTCATGGAAGGGTGCGGAAGATGGAAAGGAACCTTACTGAGCGTCTTCCAATTCTGAAAGACGTATTTACTTCCATAGATCATCCACTGTCCGTTGAAGCCTTGACCGTTCTCCCAGAGACTTTTATTGAACCTCCGGTTGCGGCGCCTGCTACTAATGTTTTGTCCACCGTAGTTATTCGGCCCACCCCTGATTCTTTCCTTTCAGTGGAAGATTATGAGAACCCACATTTAGCTGATGCGGTCCCTGGGGGTGTTATTCCGGAGCCCAGGGGTGAGGGGAAAGTTGAAGGCTCAAACGATGCTGACGTTGGTGATCTTGTGCTTTCTCAGCTAGAGGGTGAAGCTAGGGATGCTGTTCTTTAAGCTTGTATGCTTGGTTTTCCGCGGTCGCATGTGACCTTATTGCGGTTTTTTGTAATCCAACTATTCTAACACTTTGATATGTGCTGACCTTAGTTATGATGATATTTTTATGTTTGTAACATCTTGTATCTAGACATACCGTGTCTAAAGTTTTTGTTTTCTTCAATATCACTGGGATATGCTATGTCATGATAGGCTTGTTTGGATGCCGGGCTTGCAATGCCTCTTATGCATTTTGAGTTTGTTTTGTAGGTTACTCACCCTTTTTGTTATGTGGAATAACATTGTTGGAGGCATGCTCTGTGCGTGCGCGACTTAATCACATATAACAGATAACTTTTCAAAGTAATAAATTAGAATTTTTCAAAATATAACTTATGAAGGTAGTTAGTCTTTACTTTTTTATTAAAATTGAGAGACATATTACATAATATTTAAAAGTTACTACAAGGAATAAAGTAAAAATGCTCTTCCCATTACGGGGTCCGTATGGGTAAGCTGCTCACATTTTGTGTATATAACACTTCTTAAGGTTACAAAAATTCCATGTCCACGGAAGCTCCTTTCCGTTGCGGTCTTTTAGCCTGTACGACCCTTTTCCCAAGTGCTTCTGTGACTTCGTATGGGCCTTCCCACTTAGGTCCTAGCTTCTCGGTATCTTCTGTGCGGCTTGCTTCGTTGTTACGGTATACCAAGTCTCCTGGCTTAAAGCTTGTGTTTCGAACTTTGGCATTGTAGTATTTTTCCATTTGTCTCTTGTTCTTTGCCTTTGTTATGGCTGCTTGCTCTCGCTTTTCTTCTAGTAGCTCTAAGTTGATTTGCAATGCTTCATCATTTTTGGCCATGTATAATTCTGCTGTCCTGAATGTGGGCATTCCGATCTCCGCCGGGATGACAGCTTCCGTTCCGTAAGTCAGTGAGAACGGAGTGTCTCCGTTACTAGATTTGACCATGGTTCGGTGTGCCCAGAGGAAATAAGATATTTCTTCCATCCAGTTCTTGTTGTCTTTTCCCAACCTTGCTTTTATTCCCTCCCCCAAACTCCGGTTTGCTCTTTCTACCAGTCTGTTTGTCTGGGGATGCTTTACGGAGGCAAAATGCTATTGAATGTATAATTTTTCACACCAGTCTTTGAAGGGGTTGTCTCGGAATTGCTTCCCGTTGTCGGATATGATTTCTCCCGGAAGACCAAATATGCACACGATGTTTTCCCATACAAACTTTTTTACTTGGTTTCCTGTGATAGTTGCCACTGGTTTTGCTTCTATCCATTTGGTAAAGTAGTCCATGGCCACTATTAGAAATTTGACTTTTCCAGGTCCTTCCAGGAAAGGTCCAGCTATGTCGATACCCTATTTGTAAAATGGCCACGGAGATGTGATCGGATTCAATTTTTCCTGTGGATTTCTTGGGACATGTTTATGCACTTGGCATTCCTGTCATGCTTTTATAAGTGCCCTTGCGTCCTTATGCATTGTCGGCCAGTAATATCCAATCCTTAGAGCTTTGGCAACGACGGATCGTGTGCCCGCATGCATGCTACATGAGCCCTCATGTATTTCTCGCAAGACATAGTTTGCTTGTGAAGGTCCTACACATCAGAGCCATGGGCCTAGAAAGGATTTTTTGTACAGTATTCCATTGATGATGGCGAAACATTGTGACTTACGCTTTATTGCTCTTGCCTTTTTTCTTTCCGCTGGTAAAGTTTCATCCGTGAGATATTCATGAATCGGGGTCATCCAGGACTCCCCTTCTTCCTCCACCACGGCGAGCACCTCACTCTCATTTACTGATTTTTCTTTCAATTCTTCTACTAACACCTGTTTGCTGAGATGTGCGAAGCTGGTAGATGCTATATTGCTTAGTGCATCCGTTTTTTTGTTCTTGCTTCTTGGAACTTGCTTTATTAAAAACGCTCGAAAGGTACTGGCCAGTGTTTTTACCTTCTCTAAGTATTTGATCATGTCTGTTTCTTTTGCGATGTAAGTCCCATTTACTTGGTTTGCTACCAGTTTTGAGTCTACAATTACTTGGAAGCTTTGGACGTCTATTTTTTCCGCTATCCGCAATCCTGCTATCAAGGCTTCATATTCTGCTTCATTATTAGTTGCTTCAAATTGAAATCTTAAAGCGTATGTGAACTCTACCCCTTTTGGATCCGTGATTATCACTCCTGCTCCGTATCCGTCAACATAAGATGACCCATCCATGAACAAGGTCCACTGTATCGGGAGCGGTTCTTCTTCCTTTGCGGAATCGTCCTGACCTTCTTCTTCTGGTCTTTCTACGATAAAATTGGCTAGCACTTGTCCTTTAACAGATACTCTTGGTCTATAATGTATGCCAAACTCCCCTAGTTGTATGCTCCACTTTTGCATCCTACTAGCGACTTCTGGGTTTGATAGTATGTTTTTGATGGGTTGATCCGTTATTACTATGATTGGATGAGCTTGGAAGTATCTTCTTAGCCTTTTGCTTGCATGTACTAGTGCTAGCACCACTTTCATATTCTTCTAACTAACACCGGTTGCTGAGATGTTGCAGCTGGTAGATGGTTAGATGCTATTTGCTTACGTGCTTCCTCTTTTTTGTCTTGCTTCTTGGAACTTGCTTTATTTGACTGAAACCGCCCCAGAAGGTACTGGCCAGTGTTTTTACCTTCTCGCAAAGTATTTGATCAGGTCTGATGTCCTTTTGCGATGTAAGTCCCATTTACTTGGTTTGCTTTACTAGTTTTGAGTATATCTTTACTTGGAGTCTTTTGGACGCTATTTTTCCGTTATACCGCAATCCTGCTATCAAGGCTTCATATTATGCTTATTGTGAGTTGCTTCAAATGAAAATCTTTAAAGCGTATGTGAACTCTACCCCTTCGGATCTGTGAAGTAATCATCCTGCTCAGCACCCGTCAAACACTAGATGGACCCGTCCTGTGAACAAGTGTCCACTGTTGCCGGGAGCGGTTCTTCTTCTTTTGCGGAATGTTCCTGACCTTCTTTTTGGTGTTTCTTCGATATAAATCGGCTTGCACTTGTCCATTTAACAGTACTCTTGGTCTATAATGTCTGCCAAACTCCCCTAGTTGTATGCTCACTTTGCATCCTACCAGCGACTTCTGGGGTTGGTTTGTTTGTTATTTGATGGGTTGATCAGTTATTACTTTGATTGGATGAGGCTTGTAAGTATCTTTTTAGGCCTTTTTGCTTGCATGTACTAGTGCTAGCACTATTTTTCCATGGAGGTGTAGTTTAACTCTACGGCCCTAAAGGCCGGCTGACAAAGTAGTATTGAGCATTTGCCTAGTTTCCATACACCAACTCGATCTTTCCGTCATTAGTACAGCGCTAAACATTCTTTGGTGCTGCCAGGTTGCGATTGTTATCTTGTTCTTCTGGAGCGGTGAGCATGGTGTAATCTTTGCTATGTGTTCCTTCATCTGTCTAAATGCAGCGTCCGCTTCCTCCTGTCTCTTATAAAGTCAATCTTCTTTGTGCATTTTTTTCAAAGTTTTGAAAAAATGGTAACGACTTTCTCCGTTGGATTTTGCTTTAAAATACTTGTTTAAGCTTGCCAACTTTTTCCAATTTTAGTTTATGCAGTCGTAAAAGCATTTTGGTGATTGAAGGCTTAAATATCGGCGTCTAACCTTGGTTTGGGCATATCTTAATGCCTTTAGTTTTGACCTGGTATCCTAAGACATTACCTTCTTCAACTTCGAAAGGTTTTGCATTCTTTGGGTTCAGTTTAATGTTGATTTTTCTAAGCGTCTTGAAGTTTCTTCTATGTACTCTGGACAAAAACTTTCTTCCTCCGTGCAACTTTTTATGACCAAATCATCCACATATACCTCGAGGTTTCTACCAATTTGTCCGTGGAAATTCTTGTCCACTAATCGTTGGTAGGTTGCACCGGCGTTTCTTAGACCGAAAGGCATTTTTGTGTAGCAAAAAATACCTTGATTTGTAATGAACGCGGTTTTTTCCTCATCCTCCTCTGCCATTTGTATTTGGTGATACCCCTTGTATGGGTCCAGGAAGCATTTGAAGGGGAATCAGCACAGGGATTCGACCTTCCAGTCTATTTCTCGGCCAGAGGGTATAAACCGTCCTTGGGACCGTGCTTTGTTGAGGTCTTTTAAAATAACACACAATTCTCCAAATATTATACTCTTTTCTTTACCTTCACCGTGGTTGGCAGAGCCAATCGTGAATAATGAACTTCCCTCATGATCCCAGTGCCACAAGCTTACTAACCTTCGTCTTTGATGATATGTTTCTTTTTGCGGCCTTGGCCTCTTTTCTTCTGCCTTCAACGGATGACATCCTTCTAGTTACATTGAGCCTATATTCGTTATGCCTTGGAACGCCCGTCATATTCGCTGGTGTCCAAGCGAATATGTCCAAACTCCGCTGAAGTAGGTTACACAGCTTAACTCTTGCTTTCTTCGTAAGGTCAGAACCGATCATTACTGTCTGCTCTGGGTGTTCCGGATTGATTACCACTTTGACCCTTTCTTCTTTTACTTTGTTGACTAAGATGTGTTGTTCTTCTGGTCCGGAGACCATCGCACATTCAACTGGGATAATTTTACTGCTCTTTGAGGAGGAGTTTCCTCCCTGTTGACTGGAAATTTTATCATTCCGTGCGTTGTTATTGGTATGCTTTGTATCTTTCGTAACCCAGGGACTTCCAATGTTTCGTTGTGTGGAGATGTCGATCTTTTACCACTTTGAATCCATTCCTTGCTGATGTGATGTTCATCATCCCTAATTTTTACAAGAGGTTATCTGTCCCAATGGCCATTTTATATCGCCGCTGTGACCCTATTAGTGAGGTTGTAAGTGGGACCATTTAGATTCTTTATCTCGGACCGTAGTCGTTTTTAAAATCAGGGGTTATAGAGTATTTCAAAGATGACCTCCGTCAATACATATGCGGTGTGTACTTGATGGCCCCCGGATCTTCGCTTCTATTTTTAGGGGGCCTTTCGCTCCTTCATCGTCCCGTAAAGATGGAAACAATATTTCCGGATTGGGTAAGAAGCTTTGATTTATCTTTTGCCTTATTACCTTTTGTCGTGACCAACTCATTAGAATTGCCCGAGGTTTCTCTTTTCCGGAGGTTTCGCCTTTCTTTTCGGCTGGTCTGTGGACGTGAGTATCCTTCCGTAGCCCTTGTTTGTTCGCGGAGGTGCAACGGGTGCGGCTTTAAATGGTACTCACGTGCGTCTTTGGAATATCCGAAGCGTGACCCTTGCCAGGCTTAGTAGTCTGGCTATTTGTTGTATTGGGTCAGGGCCCATATGCGCATATTATGAACTGAGCCCAGTAAGATTGGTATTCATACTATACGTCATATACCATCATTCCGTTCTTGTCATGTAATCAGCAAGTCTATATAACTAAAAGAAGACATCATCTCCTTTCTTTGTAACTTGATTCAAATAGTAGATAATTAAAAGGTTAAAATTCTAGCCTAATCTTAAAAAAACAAAACGAGAGTTGGTGTTGAAATATGAGTCAAAACTTTAGCAAACAGTAAAAAACATGTGTTTGGGGGGCCACAAATCCGAAAGTCCACGGTAGAAACCTTTCATATAAACAAACCAAACCCACCATAAACGAACCATATTAAACCACTATAAATAAACCATAAACCGCCATATTAAATGAACTAGATCCTCTTACGAAACTATCGGATGCACTCATCTTAGACCTTTAAAACTAATAGCAGAAACCCAAATTATTTTTCAATTTGTTTTGCAACTATAAGATTATGCCAACCATAAATAGATTACCGACAATTAAAAACCAAGACTCAGTACTCTAAATAATACGAATCCAAACCCATTTTCGATCTAAACAAACACAAACAAAAATCAACTTCCACAACGATTTTTCTGTTGAAACAATTAAAAATTCATATCGAGTTTTATTTACGGTTTGACATAACGACTTTAGTGCCAACACTAAAGAAATAATCTCAATTTGGAACACTACACACCAAAAAAACAGCAAATAAAAAAACAACCACAAAACACACACCTCTTTGTTTGCGACACGATCGAGTTTGAAAAAAACAACAACAAAAAAAACATGTTCTGCTTAGAGTAAAAGATCCACAATTCATGTGTCGGTCAGTGAGTTTTTTTGGGGATCGATTTTGGAATGTCTAACCGGATAAAAGAAAAAGAGATGGTCCTTCGTGCAAGTTTTTGCGAGGGGGATAGTATCCGAATATGCAGCTAAGAAGACATATAGTTCATTGACACAAAACTCTGAAAGAGCGCTCGGACGCATTAAATAAAATCCCATACCTAAATGAGGTTATAAAAATATGATGTGGGCGTCTGAGCGGCAAAAAGACAAAAATAAAAAGGAAAACTAACAAAACTAGTTGGTTTGTTCCACCATCTGTAGGATCATCATCGCCATAAGTAAGCCCTAGTGTGGAAGTTATGGGAGTGTTGGAATGTGGTAGTTGGATTCGGGGTTTATACGACTAGAGGCACGTGAGTCTATTGGGGGCACACACGTTAAACATATAGAATGCGTTTATTATTTAATATACTTCACGTAATGTATTTAAATAGTTTATAGTTTATAACTAATAACGATTATTTAAATTATGTAAACCAAGGACTAAATCGACAAAAACTAAACCATAGGCTGGGCACTGGGGGTCGGCTCCATATGTGTTTGAGAGAGGAAGGGGTTTTTTGAGTCGGTTTAGGAGAGGGGAAAAAAAAAAGGATAAGGAAATGAAGGTTTTCCTTGTTCACAAGAACTAGGGGTATGGTGCTATAACAACACCATTTCCATAGCTTATTTCCTCATTCATTTCTTAACCTAAATATCAACCTAAGTGTTTCTTTTTTTTCTCCTCTCCCAAAGTCGACCGAAAATCCTTCCAAAGGGGTATTCGGTTCTTCTCCTTTTCCTTGTTTAAGTTTTTATTGTGACTCCATAAAAGGGAATCCTTGGTGCGAATTGTTTTCTCACAAGATCAATCGCGTGTATACAAGCTTCAAGGTTTTCAGTTTACATAGTTCTTCAAAGTGACAACGATTTGAAACCTCAACAGTTTTGATTTCTTGGGTATTCGATTCAACCGAAATAGCATAAACCCTAATTAGGGTTTTGTTGATTTTTGAGTTTCAAGATTTAATTAAGGCGGTTTTGTTTGGTGAGGATTTCGATGCAAGAAAAGTACTTCACATGGTGTTTGTGTAGACGTGAAGTAAAGACTAGGCATCTTGACGTGTTTGTTGGATGTGTTTGTGTGAGAACAGTAAGTGGTGGACAATAACTTCAGTCACTATAGTTTACAAGTAATGATTTCTCATTGTTTGCTTTTACGTTCATTCAACAAAAGGCGTCAGGTTTCTTTTCCTAATATGTGTTTTGATCTTTGTCATCAATCTTGTGACTTCTGCGGCTGCAGGTCTCGGTAGGTTTGCCGAGTGTCTTGTTTATTTTTGGACCATCTGGGCTGCACGTGGATTCCCGGGGCGCGGGGGGAGGGGGACTTGGTGCGGTCTAAACAGGTGTTTTTAGTTTCTTCGTTTTTCGTTTTTAGTGTGTACTGCGAAGTGATTATTGTTACTTGATGGATGGTCTTTTTATAAGTTGTGAATAACGCAAAATAATATACAATTGTTATTGGCAATCTTTATGCAAGTTTTACCATCAATATAAAGAATAATAAAAAAACCTCAGAAGAATCTTGCGAATATTGCTAGTTAATATAGTTCGCTTAGCTTATTTGCGACTGCACCTTATAGTATCAAGTTATGGTGACTTTAGAATGAAGGTTGTGCGAAACCATAACGAAGAAAAACTTTCTTTTGAAGAATAAAAGTTATAAATACTTTGTAGGGGTAATTATTTGAAAAAATTTAGCTGACTTGTCAACTTATATAAGTTATATGCATCATTGTTAGGATCAAACTGTTTTTTTGTAACTTTTTAACATTTTGATTATTCACTGTATTGAATTTGATGTATTTTTGGGTATCGAATCAAAGTATGTTTTGGGCATGTCGATATACACTAACATCGAAAATTTTCAAAACAGTTAAAGATTTAAATATATGATCCTATGATGGATATATACAAACTGAAATGAAAAATAAAGTACGTTAGTTTTAATTATACAAAATGAAAACGAGTGGATTGTAAATTCAAACTTCGTCCTTGTGGTTCCACAGCTTAAGACTTGAGGTAGCAGACTATTTCGTCTCGTTTTCAAAGTAAGTACAACAGAGCGTCATGTGGTTTGTTCGATTCTTTGCATTTGTCGTTCGCATGGGGGTGTGAACCGACGTTAGATATTAAAAATTCCGTTAATTAAAGTTTCCCGTTAGCTCTTTTGGTCAACGATCTTTTGCAACGTCTATCCTTTATACTAACGGCTATTTATAATTTAAAATATTTATATACTTTTTTATATGCTTTTATATACATTTTATATGTTTTTATATATTTTCTATACTTTTTATACGTTTTTATATACTTTAGATACTTTTTTATACATTTTATATACCTTTTTATACGTTTTTATATACTTTTATACGTTTTCATATATTTTTTTATAGGTTTTATATACTTTTTATACGTTTATATATATTTTTTATACGTTTATATATACGTTTTATACGTTTATATATACTTGTTTGAATTCGTATAATTACCTTAACGGATACTTTTTCCAATAGATACTTTTCTCAAAACCATATTTTTACCTATAAATACTCCTTACCTTCATTATTTCTAAGTACATCACTCATTTATATCTCGAGACTCAATCCATTTTAATTGTAACGCAAGATGTCTCAGCAAAAACACTCCTCGGAAACACAAAACGAAAAACGATACAACAACTCACCATTCGTAACATACCGTTGGCAGTTCTTCCTCAAAACCAAATACGAATCATGCTACGTCTCCCATTCATCCATTTAATGGTGAAAATGCGGTTAGGATAATACCCGGTCTTACGGGTAGTCTTCAAGTGGTGAAGCTCCATAAAACAACAAAGATTAGGGAAGGTGGTCATGAGTGTGTAATGTCGACACAATAGTATGTTAGGAAAAATAATTGAGGATGCGGGTGAGGATGATCAGGCGGTTTAGTGTCTAAATGCTGAAGGGGGTATTGCAAGTGGTTGTTTTGACAATATGAAAACCTTTTGCAAGAATGGTAAACTTGAAAAGATTGTAGCAGTAATCAAGTCTTGTACGCCGAATGCGCTGGGTGAGCTAACAGTAACACTCAAAGATCCTTTTGGTTCAATTTCTGGTATAATTCATCACAAAGTCCTTACATAGGAGGGTTATGAAAAGTCTATCACCGTTGGAGCTGTTTTGATACTTTATAATGTTTTTGTGTTTTCCCCTTGATCATCAGCCTATTATCTTAACATTACATTAAGAAACTTGATTAAGGTTTTCCACAAGGATACAGTTTATACTTTATGAATGTTTAGGTTTTAATTTCGTATGTTTACATTTTTAATTATTTATGTAACGTTCTTAATTTATGATGTGGCGCCAATAAAAGGGTAACCTGATTGAACAAGAAAAACTTTGGTAACTTACGTGAACAAATTCGCAAAGTTCAGTAACTTATTTGTATAACTTGACCCTTTATAAAAAAAATTATTTTAAATTATGAAAAATAAAAGTCAATTGCTAGTGTGGCAGGAAACCGGATATCAAAGGTTAAAAATAGTTCGATCCCTAATTTGCCCGGTTATGATAGTCCAATACTCCGTTTGTACAAAGAAAAGTATATATAAACCTATACAAATTATATAAAAATGTATAAAAAAGTATTACAAAACGTATAAAAAAGTATTAAAAGGGTATAAAAAAGTATATAAAAACGTATTAAAAATTATATAAAAACGTATTAAAAAGTATATATAAACGTATAAAAAATGTATATAATAATGTTAAATTTTAAACAACTGTTAATATAAAGGATAGACGCTGCAAAAGGTAGTTGGCCAAAAAGGATAACATGTAACTTTAAATGGAATTTAATTAACGTTGGTTACACCCAAGGACGAATAATGCAAAAATCGACAACCACACGAACGTCTAGTGTATTTACTTTGAAAACGAGACGAAAGATGCTACCTTGTGTAAACCTAAAGAACTAAGTTTGAAATTTACTAAAAAAACAAGTGAGAAAAAGTAACACCCAAGCAATAGTACAAGGTGCAAAGAAGTAAAACATCTGAAACCGCCTCTTCACCCTCAAATTCCCCCCAAATCTTCACCCCCTTCTTCACTCTAGGCTCAAAATTAGGGTTTACATTAACACCAATTTCACCATCAAAATCAACTCAAACCAGTAACTCACACCCTCTTCACAATGGCGCGTAACGAAGAAAAAGCTCAATCAATGCTCAACAGATTCATCACAATGAAATCCGAAGAGAAAAAGAAACCAAAAGAACGCCGTCCTTTCCTCGCTTCCGAATGCCGCGACTTATCCGACGCCGACAAATGGCGTCAACAAATCATGCGCGAAATCGGCCGAAAAGTCGCCGAGATTCAAAACGAAGGTTTAGGCGAACACCGTTTACGCGACTTAAACGACGAGATAAATAAACTCATCCGTGAGAAAGTGCATTGGGAGAAACGTATAGTTGAGTTAGGAGGGAAGGATGGGAATATTGTCGACGTGCCGAATCCGAGTGGGCACGGCCCGGGGTATAGGTATTTTGGTGCTGCGAAGAAGCTGCCTGGTGTGAAGGAGCTGTTTGAGAAGCCTCCAGAATTAAGGAAGCGTAGGAGTAGGTATGATATTTATAAACGGATTGACGTGAGTTATTATGGTTATAGGGATGATGAGGACGGGGTGTTGGAAAAAGTGGAGAGAGGTGCGGAGGAACGGATAAGAGCGGAGAGTGTAGCCGAGTGGGTTAGGTTGGAGGAGATTGAAAAGGAGGCGTGGAAAATGGTTAAGAGTGGTGACGTGGCGAATGTAGGACGTGGTGTTGAAGGGGAGGGTGGTGTTGCGGGATTTTGTTTGAGGAGGAGGAGGATGTGGTTATGGAAGAGAGGAGGGAGAGGGAGAGGGGAATGGAGGAGGAGAAAGAGAAGGAGTTTGTGGTTCATGTGTCGTTGCCGGATGAGAAGGAGTTCGAGAAGATGGTTTTGGAGAAGAAGAAGAGGGAGTTGTTGAGTAAGTATGCCAGTGAGGAGTTGTTAGAGTAAGAGAGGGAAGCTAAAGCTATGCTTAATATTCACAGCTAGATTGCATTGGTATGGTTTTGTCTTTGCATAACGTTTGCTATATGAATAGTACGCTTGTTTATAGTTTTATGCTATGTTGCCAATTGCTAAATGATGGAAGACTGTAATACGGAAATATGTGATATTTTTTGGTGTCATCGTTCGTTTTGTTGACTTTATACATGAAGTTTGGTCATCATTTGTGGTTTATCTAGAATTCGTATTTTTTATGATCTGTCTATCTCTGTATGTTTAAATTATCAAAGACTCTAATATGCAAGGTTGCTAATCTGATGTCACAAGATGTTTATTTGCTTTATAATTTTATATAGACAAAAGTAGGTTCTGTTAGTTTGGGATTTCGGTAACTTGAGCTAGCGAATCATAGATCGCAGCGTGGTTAGTTGGATGCTTATTTTAAATTCTTAAGATCATTGCATAGACACACACTTGCTAAAAATTCTTAACATTTGTTGCTATAGAACATGTGAGGCGATGCTGCACCAATTGGACCCAATCTGCATCGATTGTTCTCTATGAGATATGATGTTTTCGCATGCTTAGTTTGTTTGATGACATTAGTCTGGTGGTGATTACGAGAGTGAAGAATAACATTTATTTAGTTCAAGCGGGACATGAAATTAGGTTACAAACCCACCTCTATAGGCAGGTTTAGAGTATTCCTATATCCATGGCTTTAGAGCCAATTTTAAAACCCATTTCCATTAACCAATCAGTTCATATGTTAATGAGACCCATTACTTCATTCATGTTACCTTTAGCGAAACAGCACCAAGTTTAGTTTTATTTAGGTTGGTGTGGTTTCTTTCCGACATTTAATTGTGGAAAATATTTTGGAAACAGTTAATTGTGTTCCATTTAGATTCCGTTGTTTGGATGGTATCTTTATCCTTTTATTATATGAGAGTTAAAGGGGTGTTTGACTGTTTGTTTCGGCTAAATTGTAGGTTTATGAACTTATTTTATTTCGCAAGCCCTAATTTTTCGGCTTATTTTGAGACTTGTGGGCTTATATAATTTTATTACGTATAATAAACCTATAAAATAAACTTATATATGCCCATAAATTCCAAAATAAGCCAAAAAATTGAGACTTATGAAATATAAGCCGAAATCAAATAAGCTCGTACGTCTACATATAAGCCGAGACAAACACCCCCTAAGTTAT
>BQNB010008926.1:54109-64247 GCA_026074375.1 Tanacetum coccineum
GCCTTGGTGTATTGTATTTATGTTGGGCCTTGGCCCGTTAAGTCCAAAAATGTAGTTTTACTTATCCATATAGTCCGATAAGCAAAACATTGAATAATAAACACGCGACTTAATAATAAAGTATTAATAAGCTCATAATAAGCCACATTAAAATAATCCAGACCACATAAACTCATAAATAAGCTCATGGTGTTGGCCTTGTATGTGGGACACGGCTATAAGCCCAATAAGCTATATTCGGGCTTATTTATTAAGCCAAATAAGTTTACCATTTGTCCTTACAAAATAGGCTAGAAAATAAATTAACAAAATATAAGTCGAAACATAATAATCTAAATAAATATTTCTTCTTCTTTTTCTAGTTTGGGCCGAACCAAAATATAAGCCCAATAAGCTCAAAATAATTAAAATACGCTTTTCAAAAGCTTATTATATAAGCCGAATGAAAAGCACAAAATAAGCTTAGTAAATTTAAGTTACACGAAACAAGCTTGAACAAATATTTCCTTGTGTTTTCTATTTTAGGTCGCAATATATATAAGTCACATAAGCTTAAAAATAATCAAATTAGCTTTCCTATTAGCTTATTATATAAGCCGAATTCAAATAAGCTATAATATACTATTTTGATTAGATGAAAATAACCACGATCACAAAACTATACTTTCCTTATATTTTCTTTTATATATTTTTCGAACCATATATACACCCTTTTAGGGTTTATGTAGTTTTAAAATCTTGTTTTCACAAAATAAGTTGTACAACTAGCATGTATGCATCAAGATGATAAGGAAAGTACAAGTTATTTAAGAATTTGAAGACTTACAAAGTTGGAAGGTTTTTAGAAGGAAGAATGAGATTAGAACAACCCAAATGTTGTTTAATTAATACCCGGATGATACAAATGATCAAACCTTCAATAAATCTTCAAGTGTTTTTGATCAAAGATGAAAAATTATGAAATTGTGTGTGTTTCTTGGGTGGTTCGAACAAAAGAAGGCAAAGAAGAAGAGAGAAAACTAAATTTTTAGTGTGTGTGTTATGAATAAGAAAATGGAAGCAACAAGATATAAATAATACAAAGTTTACTTCACACACTAAGTGTGTGTTGTGTGTGTTCCATGCTAATTTTCTTCATTTTATTTTGCTAGTGCTTCCCACTTGATTTAATTTCCAAGTCTTGCATGCATAAGCTTATGTTATAAGTAAACCACGATTTACGCAAGTAATGAAACGAATAATGGTATCACAGAAAATTATAAAATTTTAAATATTGTCATAAAATGTAAAAACATGGGTATTGCCAAAATACTACAACGTTAGGAATCCCGGTTCGCTCCCGGAGATGATTCTCAGATAAAAGCGGGAATACTTCCCGGTTACACGCAAAAGCTAAACGAAACTTTAAAAATTCAAATTGCTAAACGGAAACGGCTAACTTATTAGACTGAAATTCTCGGGGTGTCACACAAACAGGAAGAAGGAAAATCTGTAAGCTCATACGTTCTTAAGATGAAGGGCTATATAGATAATTTGGAGCGTCGAGGTCATCCCATGTCACTATCCCTAGTAGTGAGTCTAATCTTGGTATCTCTGCGAAAGGAATATGATAGTGTTGTGCAAAACTATAATATGAACGGCATGGGGAAGATGGTAAATGATTTGCATGCCTTGCTTACGCTACATGAGCAGACTTTACCATAGATAGATGCACCTGCTCTTCATGTTATAAGAGCAAAAAAGGTCTAGAAGAAAAACAAAAACAAGAAACCGCAATTGGCTGCTAGGGGTAAAAATCAAGGGAAAGGGAAGTCTAAGCTTGTTTATGCTTCTAAACCCAAGATTCCTCCACCACCCAAGAAGGAAGATCCTGCTAAGGACTCAGTCTGTCATCACTGCGGTGATACAAACCATTGGAAGCGGAACTGTCCCTAATATCTATCCGAGTTACTAATGAACAACAAGCTATCTCAAGGAGCTAGTACCTCAAGTATCTTTAATATAGAACTCTTTACTTTTCCTGGTAAATCTTAGGTATACGATACGGGCTGTGGGACTCATATCTGTAATACTACTCAGGGATTCAAGAGAAGTAGGAAGCTGAAGCCAGGAGCTTTAAGTCAGTACATAGGCAATGGTCAACGTGCAGCCGTCAAAGCTATTGGATCTTTATGATTTGTGTTTCTCTAGTGGATTAGTTATAGTTTTACACAATTGTCATTATGCTCCTTATATAACTAGAGGAGTCATTTCAATTTTTCGTTTGTATGATGATGGTTTTATTAACCATTTTGAGAATGATAATTCAATTTCAGTTTCTAAAGAAAATTTGATTTATTTTAATGTCGTACCGAAGGATGGTATTTTTGAAATTGTTTTGTCTAATTCTAATACAAATGATAGTTCTATGTATGTTGTTAACAATAAGAGAACCAAGTTAAACTTGGACTCTTCTCTCTTGTGGCACTGTCGTCTTGGACACATTAGCAAGAAACGTATTGAGAAATTGAAACATGATGGACTTCTTAATTCCATTGACACTAAGTCTTTTGAAAAATGCGTTTCATGTTTGTCTGTAAAGATGGCATGAAAACCTTATTCACATCAAGTGGAAAGGGCTAAAGATCTACTTGGACTAATACACACCGATTTATGTGGCCCATTTAGAATCGTGTCAAGATAAAGAGCTAGCTACTTCGTCACCTTCACTGATGACTTTAGTCGTTATGGTTATGTTTACCTGTTGAAACATAAACATGAAATGTTTGAAACTTTCAAAGTGTTTCAAAAGGAAGTAGAAAACCAACTTAGGAAGACCATAAAATTGCTACGTTCTAATCGTGGGGGCGAATATGAGTCATGAGTTTTTAGATCATCTAAAGGAGCATGGGATCATTGCTTATCGCACTCCTCCTTACATGTCTTAACATAATGGAGTGTCTAAGAGGAGAAATAGAACCCTGTTAGATATGGCTTTATGATGAGTCAACAACTCTTCCAAAGTCCTTTTGGGATTATGCCCTTAAGTCTGCTGCACGCATTCTCAATATGGTTCCAACTAAAAAGGTTGAAAAGACAACATATGAAGTATGGTATGAGCAAGCCCCTAAGCTGTCTTACTTAAAATTCTAGGGTTGTAAGGCACTTGATAAGCGAGATACCCTTACCAAGCCTAACAAGTTAGAGCCCAGATCTATTAAGTGTATCTTTGTAGGATACCCAAAAGGAAACAATTGGTTATTCTTTCTACTACCCACATGAGAACAAAGTATTTGTTGCTTCGAATGCTGAATTCTTTAAGAAAAGTCTTATAACTTAAGAAGCAAGTGGGAGTTTAAAAGATCTTGAATTAATTCAAAAGAAGATATACACCCTTCTGAAAATACTAGCTTGCATCATGATGAGGATAATCAAGAAATTGATGAACCTCAAAGTGATATCATTCCCATTCGTGGGTCCACAAGGACACGACATGCTCCAGATCAAATGTGCTTAAACATCAAGGTTGATGAGTATGAGTTGGGGGATCTTAATGAGCCCGCTAACTATAAAGCTGTATTGTCGGATCCTGAGTTTGATAAATGGCTGAAAGCTATGAATGTGGAAATGCAATCCATAAAAGACAACGAAGTTTAAGACTTAGTTAATCTTCCTCCTAACGATAAAACTGTTGGTAGCAAATGGCTCTTCAAAAAGAAGACTGACATGGATGGAGCTGTACACACCTATAAAGCTCGTCTTGTAGCGAAGGACTTCACTCAAACCCCATGGATTAATTATAAAGAAACCTTCTCTCCCATTGTAGACATTAGAGCTATTAGGGTTCTCATAGCCATAGTTGCATTTTATGACTATGAGATTTGACAAATGGATGTCAAAACTGCCTTCCTCAATGAATATCTCTCTATAGAGGTATACATGGAGCAGCCTAAGGGTTTTGTTAATCCAAAATTTCTAAACCAAGTATGCAAGCTAAAGCGTTTCATTTACATAATTAAGCAAGCATCAAGGCAATGGAATAAAAGATTTGATGATGAAATTAAAAAATTTGGTTTCACTTAAAATCGTGATGAGCCATGTGTATATATGAAAATTAGTGGGAGTTATGTCACTTTCCTAATCTTATATGTCGATGACATATTGATCATGGGAAACAACATTCCAATGTTACAAGATGTAAAATCCTACCTTGGAAGATGTTTTGCTATGAAAGATTTAGGGGAAGCTGCATATATTCTTGGAATCAAAATCTACAGAGATAGATCAAAGCGGTTAATTGGTTTGTGTCAAAGTGCTTATATTGAGAAAATCTTGAAAAGATTTTTCATGGAGAATTCCAAACGTGGAAGTATCCTCATGCAAGAGAAGCTCAAATTAAGTAAATCACAATGTGCTTCAACACCTGCTGAGGTGAAGCGCATGCAGAATGTACCATATGCTTCAACAGTGGGATCCATTATGTATGTTGTAAGATGCACTCACCCTAATGTTGCGTTCGCTCAGAACATAACAAGCCGGTTTCAAAAGAATCCAGGTGAACTTCACTAGACTGTTGTTAAGAATATTCTAAAGTATCTTCATAATACTAAAGATATGTTTCTTGTTTACGGTGGTGATATAAACGAGAGCTCAGAGTTTCTTGCTACACTGATGTTGGATATCTGACGGATGCTGACGACTTGAAGTCTTAGACCGGATATGTATTCATTTTAAATGGAGGTGTTGTTGACTGGAAGAGTACAAAGCAAAGCATCTTCGCAACTTCATCTGCAGAAGCTGAGTATATAGCTGCTTTAGACGCCTCTAAGGAGGCGGTATGGGTTAGAAAATTCATTGATGGGCTTGGAGTGGTACCCACAATTGAAGAACCCATAAAGATGTATTGTGATAATACTAGATCCATTACTATAGCTAATGAATCAGGAATCACCAAAGGTGCTAGACATTATCGTGCCAAAGTTCACTATTTGCGTGAGGTGATAGAGTATGGCGACGTTAAGCTAGAAAAAGTTCACACAGATGATAACTTAGCTGATCCTTTTACAAAAGCTCTGGCTTTTCCTAAGCATTCAGAACATACTAAGAATATAGGAATGCTTCCAGCTAGTAATCTCATGTAAATTTGTGTTTTTCATTTGTATTTGGATAATTGAGATTGTAAGACAATTTTTATTTTCTGATAAATATAGATATTTGATATTTGTTTTCATTCATATAATAATTGTTATCCTATATTTGCATGTTTAATCCTTGAATGATTTTTCTGTTCTAAATATGTCCATTGTTGGTTAACAATATGGGAATATTGTCACATAAGATAAATGTGAGTGTTGGCTGTATTTTTTAAATACATAGATAGATTCCCACCAAACTCATATGTTATTCACAAGGGTTGTATATTGGACACCCTAACTTTCGTACATTTACCTTTGGATCCTTGTCATGAGTAATATGTCAAAAATAGTTAAATAAGTTATCCTTATACTTGAGATGCAAGCAAGTTTTGCATGTGTGGATGTCACTTTTTAAGTATAACATTCCTTTCCTTTTTCCCTCTCTTAAACTGACTCAAAAACCCATCTCTCTTAAATACATATGGCCGCCCCCATAGGCCCCCTATGGTTTAGGTTTTGTCGATTTAGTCCCTTGGTTTACATATTTAAATAATCGTTAGTTAGTTATAAATTATAACAACTATTTAAATACATTACGTGAAGTATATTAAATAATAAACGCATTCTATATGTTTATCGTGTGTGCCCCCAATAGGCTCACGTGCCTCTAGTCGTATAAACCCCTAATCCAACTACCACATTCCAACAGCTCCCACTTAAGAGTTGGAGTAGCGGACTGCGTTTATACTAACAATAGAAACGTCTAGCAACACTCCATTTGTTATTTAAACTAGAAATACCTGAGATGAAGTTCCAAGATCATTCTCAGTATAATGGTTATTTATTTCTTGCTAATATCATCCCTTTGTTCAGATACAGTTAAACCATGGATATGGATCCTAATTCATTCCATATAGCTTAACCATTTAGATTCTCGTTATCAAATTTAATTGAGATTTACCAAATGTAATCAAGAATCATCTTGAATTACCCTTTGGGCATTTAATTAGCCCGTTATAGTTTATAACTAACTAACGATTATTTAAATATGTAAACCAAGGGACTAAATTGACAAAAACATAAACCATAGGAGGGCCTATATGGTCGGCCATATGTGTTTGTGTGGGAGTGGTTTTTGAGTCGGTTTAGGAGAGGGAAAAAGGAAAGGAATGAAGGTTTCCTTGTTCCACAAGGACTAGGGTATGGTGCCTATACAAACACCCATTCCCTAGCTTATTCCTCATTCATTCTAAACCCTAATTATCACCTAAGGTGTTTCATTTTTTTCTCCTCTCCCAAAGTCGACTGAAAATCCCTTCTAAAGGGAATTCGGTTCTTCTCCTTTTCCCTGTTTTGATTTTCGGTGAATCCCTATAAAGGGATCTTGGTGCGAATTGTTTTCTCACAAGATCGATCGCGTGTATACAAGCTTCAAGGTTTTTGGTTTACATAGTTCTCCAAAGTGACAACGATTTGAAACCTCAAAAGGGTTTTGATTTCTTGGGTATTCATTTCAACCGAAATCGCATAAACCTTAATTGGGGTTTGTTGATGTTCGGTTCAAAATTTAACAAGGGGTTTGTTTGTGAGATCCGATCCAAGAAAGTACTACACAAGGTGTTTGTGAGACATGAAGTAAAGACTAGCATCTTGACGTGTTCGTTGGACGTATTTATGTGAGCAACCGTAGAGGTGACAACTTAGTCACTAAGTTTCCAAGTAAAGATTCTCGTTGTTTGCTTTAAGTCATTCAACAAAAGGTTAGTGTTTTTTTCCTTATACGTGTGTTAATCATAGTCATCAAACTAGATCCATCCGCTGTGTACTCGTAGTAAATACGGTTTACTAGTTATAAAATCCTAATAGCCAGTTTGTCCCAGAACCAAGAACCTGCGAGACACAGTTCTTATGTGAGGCAACCGACTTAAAGTAATAATTTGATCGATCATATTCTAGAGATTTTCTGACAACACATCTTAAGTATAAACAATATCGTAGGTGATGGAAAATGTGGATTTCATTCAGTTGTCATCGATATTGGTCTCATCAAAAATATGTGGATTGCAATTCGACAAGATTTGTTGCAAGAGCTAGTTTATAACAAGATATTTTACACGGATATGTGGCTCAATGATGGCTTTCGATTTATTCGGTACATCGTGGATTATTTTGAACATGGAATTGCGCCACGAGATAAATGGATGTGTATGCCAAACACATGGTTGGTTATTGCTTTGTTTTTCGCTTTGGTACGGTCCAATCTGGAAACAACCAAATGGTCCCATTGTGATTTCACTTGTGGGAGGTATTCATTACGTTAATTTGACGTTAGATGAAAGTAGTCCAATCCCGCCTAATCTCCCACAATGGATGAGGTACGCAAGTGAGAATGCATCAAAATGGGAAGACATATATTAAAGTAGACAAATCGTGTGTACTAAATATATTAATAATCGAAGACAAAAAAGAAAATGAAAAAAGTAAAAAAACTTAATGATTAGACTAATAATTGGTTGAATAAAAAATGTAAAAAAACTAATGATTGGACTAATGATTGGTGATGTGGGGATCTTTTGTTGGTGGTGTGTAAACCAACCAAGCATTTGTATCAACTAGGTTTGTAACCCGCGCTTTGCTACGGAGAACGGGTTTTGTTTTGTTTGTTTGAGAGTTGTGTCTATCTGCGTTGTCTGATAGTGTTTAGTACGGTTTTCGTGTTTTGTTTTTTTAGGATGTGCATATATGATTTATTTATTTTAATATTTTGGATTACTAAAAGTTTTTGTTACTTTTGAAAAAAAGAGATTTAAAAATATTTAAAAGTTGTTTGTAGGGGTGAGCATAAAAACCAAAATAACCGAATAAACCAAAAACCAAAACGGGACCGAACTGAAAGCAAATGAACCGAACTAAGAACCAAACCGAATTTGTCAAAACCGAAACAAACATATATATTCTTTATATATTCATGTATAAAAATACCATTAAAATTTTATCATAATATAAAGAAACACTTTTTATGCTTGAAATAATTTTTTTTGCTAAATATTTAGGTAATTATTTATTTTTAATTTTGGTTTTAGTTTCGGTTTGGTTTTAGGGTTGAACCCAAAAGAAATTCCGGTTTTTGGATCGATTTTCGGGTTGACCCTAAAAGAAATTTCGGTTTTTGGTTTGGTTCGGTTTTCGGGTTAACCGATTTTTTTTTAACCAAACTAACCAAACCAAATAAACCGAACAACCCGATAACCAAACCGATCAACACCCCTAGTTGTTTGGGAGTTTAGTGGGCTAAGAATAGTGGTATGTTTAGAGATTGTTAGGGAATTTTGTGAGCCAAAAGTAGTGGGCTAAGGATTAATTAGCACTCTTATTTGTTGTGTACTCTATTTGTATTTTCAATACCGGTGTAGGTTTGATGGTTTACGGTTTTTTGGAGCTCGATGGTGGTAGTTGTCTCCACTAAGCTTTTTCTATATAAATGTGATGTTTGTTCATAGATAGTATCATAGTGTTTTTCTTAGGTATTATTTAATACTCGATCAATATTCAATGGCTCAAACTTCAGATGTTTCTTTTTCAGTTATTGAAGAAGGTGGTAGTGAACTTGTTTCTCAGTTGCCCAGAGAGCGGTTAGTGGTAGTGCCGTGTCATGAAGTTTTTGCAGATGTTAGGAAGGTGGGTGAATATCGTAGGATGTCGCGTGATCATTGGAGGAGTGTTAGGAGGTTGGGTGTTTCCATTGCTGAGTTAAGGGATTTGGGTGATTGTGGGGATGGCAATAAGACTTTGGGGTTGCTTGAGCGTTTGCGTTTGGATAATGTGGAAAAAGATGTTCGTTTGCGCTTAATGATGAAAGAGACAGAGTTGAAGATAGCTGAGAAAGGCAGTTGTATTAGGAGGCTTAAGAGGAATGGGGGTGGTTTAGGTTTACGGTTCATGTTGTGGATATTGGTTAATGTTTTTTTGGGGTATGTATGTGTCTTTTGTCTGGGCTTTTGCAGTGCTATCAATCTCTTGTTAGAAGCAGCCCTTAAGTTTATAGGTGTTCATAGGATCTTATGTATGGTAGTTGTATGTATGTATGTGTCTTTTGTATGGGCTTTTGCAGTGGTATCAATCTCTTGTTAGAAGCAGCCCTTAAGTTTATAGGTGTTAATAGGATCTTATGTATGGTAGTTGTATGTATGTTAGGATATCTATGTAGTGTGTATGAATCATGTGTATGGTACATCTTGATGTGTTTATGAAGTTTGGATGAATGAAAGTTATGTGTTTAGATGTCTATGTATTTTGTGTAAATGAAGTTTCTATGAATGAAGTTTGTTAGATATTAGAAAAAGACTCGGTCACCCTGTGTATTTTACTGTTCAATATAGCTCGTAGTTTAATAGGTAAACGTATGACTTTCGGTATTGAACCGGGTACTAATACCCGGTGTATTGTAAGAACTATAAATACCTCTTCCAACTTTGGAAGAGGTAAGCATCTATTCATTTTACACACACTCTTTAGTGTGTTTTCCTTATTTCTCTCTCAACTATTCTCTCTCTCTAACTTTCTCTCTCTAGATCTCTTTAGATCTATACATGTTTGTGTGAATTCGGGAACCTACACAATCTTATGCAAAAAACACCTCTTCACCACTCCCAACGAAGATGTTGGTATCAAACACCCCTTTTCACTACTTATCCGTTGAGAAACAATACTATCATAAATGTAAAATATGATTTATAGTTATGGACCAAAGGACAATGACAAAAATGCTACACATGTTTCATAATCAAATATCAAACAGGAAACTTACTACTTTTGCAACGCTAACCAATGAAACACGCGTAAAAAGTTCTTGATTTCAAAAACTCAGGCTGATACTTTTGGCCATTTTCTTGTAAACCGTAGACTTTACTGCGCAAAAATCAGCAAAACATAAATAAGTGCAACAACGAAAGCAATTCCAGGAAATTAATAAGAAGTGGCTTTTTGGTTTAAGAAAGATCAAAAAAATCCATAGCAAGACGACC
>BQNB010008926.1:68510-88370 GCA_026074375.1 Tanacetum coccineum
AAGCGAATTTATTATATATGAGCTTTTTCTTTGAACGCTCCAATATAATGTTTTGTATTTTGTAAGTTTAATTTTCAATTTGCAGTGCCTATTCAGTTGTGTTGCTAAGCTGCTTGAGCTTAAGTTTGAGTGGATATTACCAGGTATGTGGATCTTTAATTTGTTTGGGTGCTAAAACGGGGGCCAAGATGGGGGCTGAAATGGGTGTGTTTAGGTGCTGAAATGAAGGATGGAAAGGGTGTGTTTGGTTATTGAGATTAGGGTTGAAATGGGTGTGTTTGGTCACTCAATATGGAAGTGGTCAGTATATATTGCATTGTATGGAAGTGGACAAGTGCAAGCGAATTTATTATATATGAGCTTTTTCTTTGAACGCTCCAATATAATGTTTTGTATTTTGTAAGTTTAATTTTCAATTTGCAGTGCCTATTCAGTTGTGTTGCTAAGCTGCTTGAGCTTAAGTTTGAGTGGATATTACCAGGTATGTGGATCTTTAATTTGTATGTACATAATATTAATAATTATTTTTTAAAAAAGAAAAAGTGAATTTCAATTAGTTATTTTGAAAAAGACGAATGGGATAGACTCACTGAAGTTGCAATCTGAGACCTTCATGAATGGGAGTCATCCTTATGAACATCAGTCAAAACTAATCTTCAAATGGGTAAAACAGGTTAAAAGAGGCCCAAAGTGTAATCATACTGCACTCTATTTCTAATCGTACGCCCACGCGACACTCTAATGAAATATGAAACCGGAGAAAAAGGTATTTTTAGGTCAAACCGAGCCGAGATGTACCAAAACCAGTTTGACTCGTTACCAAACCCGATGGTCCCATCCATTACTTCCACCTATTAATTAAAAACTAATGGGTTTTGGTTGTGTTAATGTTATTGGCAGGCCTTGGAAGGAGAGTTGCATTTAAGGATGTTGAAGAAAAGAATGCCACCATAAAAGCCTTCTTAACTGCTACACAACATACTCACGCTTAGTGGATCATAAACCTAAGGGCATCTACATGCTAAGGAACTTAAAAGTGATATATAGAGAATTACTAAAGCAGTTAACGCTTACGATATATATTGTACCACTTTTTTGTATTATTACACCGACTCCTCAATGTTTGTTGTTTGTGAACTATATGACCTTTATACTTTAGACATATTTATCAAAGAGTCGTTAAACCAAGGGGTTTTAGCCGTACAATAGCAACGTACTTTCTATGTTGTTTCGTTTTGGTACGTGAACTTTTTTTTGTTCCACTTAATGTAACGGACTTTCAAGTTTTGTGTTAATTTGCACCATCAAACTTGTTTTACCGAACCAGCTATATTTATGTTCCACTTAACGATCGTTTGCAACGTTAGGCTTTTTAGCCAATGAACGTTTGCAACGTTAGTCCTTTATACTAACGGTTGTTTGTTTTTATTTTATTTATTTATTTTTTCAATTTAAACACGTTTTAATATACACATTTTTATACAAATATTTTTATACAAGCATTTTTATACACACGTTTTTATACACACATTCTTATACACACGTTTTTATACACACATTTTATACACGTTTTTATACAAATATTTATAAACACATATTTTTATACACGTTTATATACACATATTTTTAAACACATATTTTATAAACATTTTTATACATATTTTTATACACGTATTTTTACACACGTTTTTATACACATTTTTATACACATATTTTTATACACATATTTTTATACGCGTTTTTATACACGTTTTCATACACATTTTTATACACACATTTTTACACACATTTTTATATAGTAAATTTTATATTACATAATTATTATACACTTTTTTAGACTAGGTATTTAATACACACATTTTTATATACATTTTTGTACACATTTTTATACACGTTTTTATGCACACGTTTTTATATACGTGTATAATAGTATGTGTAAAAATATTTGTATAAAAATGTGTGTATAAAAATATGTGTAAAAATGTGTGCATAAAATCGTGTATACAAATGTATATAAAAACGTGAGTATAAAAACGTGTGTATAAAAAAGTTCACGTACCAAAACGGAACATTAGAAAAAAGTTCACGTACCAAAACGGAACATTAGAGAAAGTATTAAACATGCCACGTAGGCTTTTTTCCGGTTTTATAACTTTTTTCCCGGTTGCCAGTCAAGGTTGGTGCAAATTAACACAAAACTTGAAAGTTCGTTACATTAAGTGGAACAAAAAAAAGTTCACGTACCAAAACGGAACATTTGAGAAAGTACGTTGCTATTGTACGGCTAAAACCCTTAAACCAAGTGTCTGATAGTTTTATGACTTGCACATCAGTATCTAGGGGTGAGCTCGGTTCCGGAATCGAACCGGAACCGAGAGAACCAAGAACCGAGAAACTACATGGCCAAGGAACCGAGAACTGGACCAAGTAGTATGTATAGGTTCCAGTTCGGTTTTCGGTTCCGGTTTGGGTATTTCGGGTCTAACCGATTGGAACCAAAATTTTGATATAAAAATGAACAATTCATTATACATCTATAGATAATATGTATAGTTGTGGACATGTGGTTTATGCTACTGTTATATCAAACCAAGGAATATCAAAGTAAGCAAACTTTGAGCAAATAATGAAAATCAAAGTAACAAATGAATTGATGACAATGAGCAAATATGCAAGTTATCAGACATTGTTTCTTTTCCAGTTTCTGTAGCTAATGCTACTGTTATCTGTTATATTAAATTAAAAATAACACAAACAATAATCATAAAACTATAAGCTAAAAACCATATAGCTAAATATTGTTTAATTTTTGTTGTTGCTACTGTTACAACACTTCCATTCGATCAAAAGTTCATAAAGACAAACACAGGTGGTTCATATACCTCGAGTGTTCAAAACAAACACATGCACAAACCTAAACTTCCAATTTTTTTAAAACAAATTTCTATCCGCATAAGCAAACCCTCGATTACCAATAAAACTAAGCCCGGTGCATCGCACGGGTTTGAACGACTCATTTTTTTTATATTTTTTCTATGTAGGGGTATAATTGTTATAAATACATACAAAAGTTGACATTTAAAAGTTTTGATCTATAACTAGCCGGGTAACCGCTCAATGCGGCGGCGTGTACCCGGTAACTAAATATTATGGCGAGCAAACGTTGTTCATTTATATGTGTTTTTTAACATAACTTTACGAAATAATGACAAATTTTAATTAAAATAACTATTAACCATACCGATGCAACTATTTCACATCCAAATAACATAAGGTTCAAATTAAAGAGAGTAACATAAGTAGTTAAAGACATAAATTAAAGATAAACAAGAGGTCGAAAACTTGGATTAAGTGGTTCTGATTTGTTTCGGTTTATTAACGTGTTTAAGAGGAAAGATTGGTGAAAAACCTATGCACGGTATGGATCGATAGGTCTAGGTTACATGCAAATATTGCTAGGTATCATAGAACGCCTTTGAATGAAACAAATGTTAAATCGAATAAACCTGGTGATATTAAGAGTAACTCTATTCATGTTGCAAAAAAAGATACTGGGGCTAATGGTGTTGGTAATTCGTATGTGCACGTGGTGAAAGGACAAATGAAATCCGGAATTAAGGAGGGTGATTTATCTCCTGCGTTGGTCTTGAGTGATGAGTGCCTGCAGTCAAGGACTTTGGTCTAAAATTTGATTTGGAAGGGTGAAGCAATTTGCATTAAACTGTATTCTTACGGACTGTAGTAAGTAATGAAGGCTTTGTTGACATCAAAATACAGTATATGGGAGAGTTATGGGTTTTGTTGGAATTTGGGTCCAAAGGATTCTATTAAGCTTTTCCAAGACAACGTGAGCATTGGGTCTTGGTTTTCCCAACTGAAACAAGCCAATATGGAATTTAATATTGAAGGTAGAATTGCTTGGGTGGAGGTTGAAGGTGTCCCGTTTAAGTTGTGGTCGGATAATACTTTCAATCGGATTGCGACTAAGTGGGGGGAGTTATTGGATATTGATGATCAGGATGAGATGTGTTTCCACTCAAAAAGATTATGCATTTATACGAAAACTGAAAAAAATATTTTTGAGGAATTCAAAATAATTTTTCGCGGTAAGGTCTTTTGGATTCGTGCCAAAGAAGCTCCAGGATGGGTTCCGGATTTCACAGATGAAAATGATGATGAAGAACTAAATGATGAAGTTTCTAAGGAGGGCGAACTTAAAATACATGAAGCAGGTAGTTGTGGTGAAGATAGTGAGGTGGAAGAAGTTATGGAAACAGTATTTGAGGGGAGTGGGCAAAAGAACAACTTGGATAAGGAACACACGGATCAGAAGGAGAATTATTCGGAGGATCCTTTTGACATATACAAGATGCTCAATAAGAAAGAAGTCATTGTAGAGAATGAAAAAAATTCGGCATAGTTTGAAATACCCACCAGGTTTTACTCCAAAAGAGGGTACTGATGCGACTGGTATGAATGTGGAGGAATCCCGTAATGACCACACTGTTAAGTTAAGTGATCGAATTGCGGAAGAGGTAAATAACGCTTTTAGTGGGAATGGGTCTAATAACAATTCAAAGGAAGATGTCTCAGGTTCGGTACGCTCGGGTTGCTTTAAAAAGTCAGAGGTACCTCGTACGGGGGGATCACTTTTAAGTTTGATGGACGAACTGGTAAAAGTCGGTCAAGTTATGGGTTACAAGATAGAAGGGTGTATGAATAATATGACTGAGATAATTGAATCACAAGGAGTGAAAGAGGTGGATCGATGAATTTCATGTCCTTGAATATTCAAGGCCTTGCCCAAAAGGCTAAAAAAGATTGGGTAAAGGAGCTTTGTGTAAAACAACTTGGATAAGGAACACACGGATCAGAAGGAGAATTATTCGGAGGATCCTTTTGACATATACAAGATGCTCAATAAGAAAGAAGTCATTGTAGAGAATGAAAAAAATTCGAGGCATAGTTTGAAATACCCACCAGGTTTTACTCCAAAAGAGGGTACTGATGCGACTGGTATGAATGTGGAGGAATCCCGTAATGACCACACTGTTAAGTTAAGTGATCGAATTGCGGAAGAGGTAAATAACGCTTTTAGTGGGAATGGGTCTAATAACAATTCAAAGGAAGATGTCTCAGGTTCGGTATGCTCAGGTCGCTTTAAAAAGTCAGAGGTACCTCGTACAGGGGGATCACTTTTGAGTTTGATGGACGAACTGGTAAAAGTCGGTCAAGTTATGGGTTACAAGATGGAAGGGTGTATGAATAATATGACTGAGATAATTGAATCACAAGGAGTGAAAGAGGTGGATCGATGAATTTCATGTCCTTGAATATTCAAGGCCTTGCCCAAAAGGCTAAAAAAGATTGGGTAAAGGAGCTTTGTGTAAAACATAAGGTGAATTTTCTGGCGTTACAAGAAACAAAGATGGAGCATATGGAGCTGTTTAGCGTGAAGATGTGTTGGGGTAATCTTGTTTTTGATTTTGTTCATAGTGACTCTGTAGGTAATTCGGGAGGCATTTTGTGTGTTTGGGATCCTAATTCCTTTCGTAAAAGTTATGCTACGGTATCTGATTATTTTATTATGATTCGGGGAGTGTGGCGGATAACCGGTAAAGACCTCCTAATTATTGCGGTTTATGCTCCTAATGATAATAAAGATAAACAGATGTTATGGGACTATTTGGAGTTGCGATTTGGTAAATAGAAAGGGGAGGTAGTGATCATGGGTGATTTTAATGAGGTGCGGTATAAGTCGGATAGGTTTGGTTCGGTGTTTAATGTTCGAGGTGCTAATGTGTTTAATTCGTTTATATCAAGCGCGAGATTGGAAGATGTTCCTTTAGGTGGTAGCACATTTACGTGGTGCCATAAATCTGCGACAAAGATGAGTAAATTAGATAGATTTCTTATTTTTAAAAATTTATTTAATTCATGTCTGAATATTTCAACCATTTACTTTGGGCGTACACTTTCTGATATCGGCCTTCCTTTATTTTACTTTTCCGAATTCTTTGATTATGGGCCAACTCCGTTTAGATTTTTTCATTATTGGATTGATATGGAAGGCTTTAGTAAAGTAGTTGAAGACGCATGGAGAGAAGGCCCGTGTGATGAGGCTAATGCTATGATGAATATGATGATGAAACTGAAATTCTTAAAAACGAAGATTCGGGAATGGAATAAAGAAAACATGTTAAACATGAAAAATGTTAAAGCAAAACACAAAGAAGAGTTAGAAGCTTTGGAGGAGATTATTGATAAAGGCAATGGTAATGAGGTGGTTGTTAATAAAAGAATGGAGGTTGTTAACACTCTCCAAAAGATCGATAAAATTCACTCATTTGAAATGGCTCAAAAGGCTAAGGTTAATTGGTCCATTGAAGGGGATGAGAACACTAGTTTCTTTCACGGTATGTTGAATAAGAAACGAAGGCAGCAAAATATCCGGGGTATTATGATCGATGGGATTTGGATTGATAATCCGATCAGGGTGAAGGATGAGTTTTTTCAACACTTTAGTAGTAGATTTGACAAACCCAATGCTAGGCGAGCGCATATTGAGATGAGATATCCGAAAACTATTACTTGTGATCAACAGGCTGATTTGGAGAGGGATGTGTCTAACGAGGAGATTAAGAGGGCGGTTTGGGATTGTGGGACTGACAAATCTCCTGGTCCGGATGGTTTTTCATTTGGATTTTATCGTCGGTTCTGGTATCTTATTGAAAATGATGTGTACGATGCTGTCAAGTATTTCTTCACATACGGAGTTATTCCTAAAGGATGTAATTCGTCTTTTATCGCTTTGATTCCAAAAAGTCCGGGTGCTAACACGGTAAAAGATTTTAGACCTATTAGTCTTATTGGTAGTGTGTATAAAATCATTGCTAAAATCTTGGCAAACCGTCTTGTTGGTGTTTTGGGTGATATTGTTAATGAGGTTCAATCTGCTTTTATTGCGGATAGGCAGATTTTAGATGGACCGTTCATTCTTAATGAAGTATTACAATGGTGCAAGAAGAAAAAAAACAATCTTTAATTTTTAAGGTTGATTTTGAGAAAGCTTATGATTCGGTTCGGTGGGATTTTTTGGATGATATTCTAAAGAAATTTGGATTTGGTGAAAAGTGGTGTAAGTGGATTCAAAGTTGCCTTCGTTCTTCGAGAGGTTCGATCATAATCAATGGAAGTCCAACGAAGGAGTTTCAATTCTTCAAAGGTCTCAAACAAGGTGATCCGTTATCCCCTTTTTTATTCATTTTAATTATGGAAAGTTTACATTTATCTTTTCAACGGGTGGTGGACGCGGGAATGTTTAGTGGTATTAAGCTAAGCTCATCATTAAATATTTCTCACATGTTCTACGCGGATGATGTGGTTTTTATGGGACAATGGTGTGATAATAATATTACTACTTTAGTTCATGTTCTCGAATGTTTTTATCGGGCTTCTGGTCTTCGGATTAATATGAGTAAGAGTAAAATTATGGGTATTCATGTGGTTAGCGACAAGGTTAAAAGTGCTGCGACGAAACTTGGATGTCTTATTCTCAAAACCCCGTTCTTGTACCTTGGATCGTAAGTAGGAGGATCTATGTCTCGGGTTCAGGCTTAGACCGAGGTTGTAGATCGGGTGAAAAATAGACTTTCTAAATGGAAGATGAAAGCGCTATCAATTGGTGGAAGGTTAACGTTGCTCAAGTCGGTTTTAGGATCGATGCCAATTTTTCATATGTCTATTTTCAGAGTCCCCTTAAGCGTACTGTGTACGTTGGAATCAATTCGTAGCCATTTTTTTAAGGGACAAGATCTTAATAGCAAGAAAGCTTCATGGGTAAATTGGAAAAAAAGTGTTGGCTCCTAAAGAAAAAGGAGGCCTTGGTGTTTCAAGTTTATACGCTTTGAATAGAGGTTTAATGTTCAAATGGATGTGGAGGTTTTATACGCAAAATACATCATTATGGGTGCGGGTGATTAAGGCAATTCATGGGGACGATGGTAAAAGTGTGCGTGGTTACGTGATAGATGGTGCGAAGTCTGTTGGTTGTGTATTGTGGATTGAAGTCAATACTTTGAAAAATTATAGGTATCAACTTACTGTCTTTTTGTATGTTAATTGGGATAATTGGGGATAAACTATTTCTGGGAGGATCGTTGGATTGAAGGTTCGGCTCTTAAAACTAGGTATCCGCGTTTATTCAACCTTGAGACCTGCAAATCTATTACGGTTAGTATGAAACTTGCGCAACCCGGTTTGGGGGATTCGTTTCGTAGAACTCCGAGGGGTGGAGTAGAGCAGGCTCAATTTGATGAGCTATCAGCTTTATTACAGAACGTTACTGTATCTACTATATCTGATAGATGGAACTGGGCTTTGGAGAGTTCAGGTGATTTTTCGGTTGCGTCGGTTAGAAAGACTATTGATGACAAATTGCTTCCGGAGGTTGATTCTAAAACTCGATGGATAAAATATGTGCCCATTAAGGTGAACGTGCATGCTTGGAAGGTGAAGACGGACTCACTGCCAACGAGGTTTAATATTTCTCGTCGAGGTATTGATATAGAATCTATTACGTGTGCTATTTGTGATAATGGGGTGGAGACGTCTAGCCACGTGTTCTTTTCATGTTGTATGGTTAGACAAATTGGTTGCATGATCGCGCGTTGGTGGGATGTTCCTTATGTTGAGGTCGATTCTCATGAAGAATGGATTTCTTGGCTTGTAAACTTGCGGATTTCTTCTAAACACAAGTTGATGATTGAAGGCGTTTTCTACGTCATGTGGTGGCATTTATGGTCGTTTAGGAATAAGCTCATGTTTGAGGTTAAAACTCCTTCGAAGGCACTGTTTTTTGAAGATGTAGTTTCCATGTCTTTTCATTGGTGTCGGTATAGATGTAAAGCGTCGTTCAGTTGGAACGATTGGCTCAAAAACCCGAACCTGATTACTTTGTAATTGCTAGCTTCTTGCTAGTTTTGTTTTAATAAAATCGCCGTTAAAAATTTTTTGTCCAAAACACATCCCTCCGTCAATGTTTTGGGACACGATACATCCCTTGGACTAACGGTGCAAATTTTTTTCTCGTTAATTATTAACGAGGGTCTAATTTTTAACGGTGCAACTATATAGGAGGGTATTGTTGTCTTTTTGCTGCCACATGGATGATTTTTGCACTTCTCTCTTAAAAAAAGGTTTTTTTTTTGTTTTTTAATTTTAAAAAAAAACTTTTACATTATTATTCGTAAAAAAAATTATTCTTTTTACAAAATCTTAAAAAAAAATCGCACTTTACAAAAATCTTATTTGTTTTAAAAAAAATAAATTAGTTTTTGTTTGTTTTTTAATTTTTTTTTCAAAACTTTAAAAAAAAATTCGTACTTTTACAATCTTAGTTTTGAAAAAAAATGTAAATTTTTTGTATTTTTTAAAATCTTAGTATTTAAAAAGTACAAATTTTTTTTAAAAAGTTTTGTAAAAAAAAGTGCGAAATTTAAAAATAAAAAAAAAAGTGCGAAGTTTTTTAAAATTTTTTGTAAAAATTAAAAAAAAAGTTTTTAAAACTACAATTTTGGTTCGATTATTTAAAAAAAAAAAAATTCGAACTTTTTTTTACAGAACTTTTTAAATTTTTTTTGTACATTTTCAAAAATACGAAAAATATTTAAATCTTTTTCAAAAAGTTTAGATTTTTAAAAGTGCGAATTTTTTTAAAAAAGTTTTTTAAATGTACAATTTTTTTTAAAAAGTTTTCTAAAAAACATACGAAATTTTAATTTTTTTTTTAAATAATCGACCGAAATCGTACTTTTAAAAAAAATTTAAATTTTTTTTACAAAACTTTTAATTTTTTTTTTTTAAACTTTACACTTTTTAATTTATTTTTTTAAGATTTTGAAAAAAAAAATTTTTTTTTTACGAATAATAATAAAAAAAAGTTTTTTTAAATTAAAAAACAAACAAAAACTTTTTATAAGAGATAAGTGCAAAAATCATCCCTGTGGCAGCAAAAAGACAACAATACCCTCCTATATAGTTGCACCGTTAAAAATTAGACACTCGTTAATAATTAACGAGAAAATTTTTTGCCCCGTTAGTCCAAGGGATGTATCGTGTCCCAAAACATTAACGGATGGATGTGTTTTGAACAATTATTTAACGAGAGACGTGAGACGGTTTTTTGACAAACCACATAGATGATTTTTGCACTTCTCTAAAAAAAAAAATTAGCACCATGCATTGTACTAAACATTTTTCTCGAGAGGTATTACCAAGTATAAACTAATCTATACATGTATACATATTAAATACTCCTCGTCCATAGTTAATGGTCTCCGACAAAAAAAAACACAACTGTTTAAGAAAAACTTAATCATTCCTGCTTTTACTCTATTATTTTTATTCATTTTTTTTGCACAAATGACACGTTTTTCCTTATGGAATTATTAAGCTTTGAATTCAAGTTTGTAATTTCTATATCATCGAGGCAATAGATACAAATTGACTACATTATTCACAACTATATTTGAAAGGGGACAATAATTTTGAGACAGCCCAAAATGAAAAGAAGGACTATTAATTTGGGACGGAGGGAGTAGCAGTTTTGTCTTGCGTCATTAAAGAGCAAAATTGAGTACCTATCAAGCAATCAAAAAATCATAAACTCAATTAATGACGTCACTTTGTATTTTTATATTGTTTTCATATTAGTAATGTACGGTTGTTGCTTTTTTTGAGAGTTCCAAAAAAGGCTTTATTTTTCTTATTGAATTATGTGTTCAAGGCAAATTTGAATTTCAAAAATTTTCTATCATCTTCACTTTCGTTTTTTTTTTCTTCTCTCTATAATCAAAGATGGAGCCCCTCTTTTCTAATTACTCGCTCAGAATTCGCATGGCAATATTTAGGGTAAATTACACCGTTCGTCCCTATGGTTATGCCCGATTGCGGATTCAGTCCCTAGATAACGGGGTCGATGTCGTGAGTCTTTTTTTGTCACTGTTGTTACCTGTTTGGTCCCTCGAGCTCCATTATACGTAACGGGTGTTAGTTTGACTTTTCAACAATGAGCAATCTAGTAATTTCAAATTTTTTATTTTTTCACCATTGGTCCCTAACTCAAAAATCTCAACGGGTGTTTTACTGTTAGGTTTTTTTATCGTTTTTCACTTGCACGATTAGTCCCTGAATCGTCTTTTTATCAATTTCTCATTTAATAACACTGATCATTTCATATTCTAAAAAACGTTATGTGTTTATCCACAAAACAATCCATCTCTTTTTCCAAAACATAAACACAATCATTATCATATATTAAACTCAAACACACATACATAACCATCTCAATAATTCAACACAACCTTCTTGTTATCTAAAACAAAATCTAGTTTCTAAAATCAAAACCCATATTCTTTGATCTCTATCTTGAATACACCGGGAAGCATCCGAAACAGTGATTTGTCATTACAAGTGCAAGATTTAAATAATTTCCGGCTAAATTGAGCTCTTCAAATGGTCGTCGGAAAATGAAACTGACGCAACTAAAGCGTGTAGTTCGCCGGAATAGATGATAGAATATGTCTTTTTCCGAAACCATGCAGGTAAAACCAAAGAAAGAGACAACGGAAAGTAGATCTCGGTGATCATAAAATTTTGACAGAGGAGGTTCGACGATTCAAAAGCAGTGGCACACAATGTTGATAGCAGGGGCGGAACCATGTGTAACGTCGCCATAAAATTCCAGTGAACACACCAAGTATGTAGAAAAAAGATTTAACTGGTAGAAAAAAAATCTGGTGCCCTCATGCAAATCTTAATAGTGCCCTCTGTTGGAAAAATGGTTTTGCAAAATAATTTTTTGCAAACTTTGGACAATATTTAATGTGTGTATATGTTACATATATTTGTGTTGATTGGTAGCTTTGCGTTCTCCTTGAAAAGAGCTTCACAACGAGCTAAAGTATGTCCAAATTGGAGTAGATATGAATGAGATATCGTGTCTCAAAGTGAGGCACAAAATCCAGAAACTATATGTATCCCACATTGCCCAAAGAGTGAAGTGGGAATGTGTTTATATAGGAATCTTGATATTTGCTATCAAATTCTTTTAGGTTGGTTATGTTCCCACACCTACGTGCGCTCGCGGGGGGGGGGGGTGCAGATTTCAGGATTTCTCGGCCAAAATGAGTTCGAAGCTTCTGAACTCGTGCGAGCCCGCCTGACCCGCGGACACGAATGCAGCTCCGAAAGCTTGCCTATGCGGGTATCTTTTTGCTGTTGATTTTGTTTTTTTAATTAATAAAGTTTCCAGATTTTGCATTAATTTATTTTTAGAACTGATTACCTTGCTCCTAAAGTTGGAATTTTGAAACAGAAATTCTAAGGGACTTGCTACAACTGTGACCAGCCAGATCACCGTGCTGCTAATTGCAAGATGCCGAAGTGGGTGAATCCACGCCAGGCCAATATGGTGAATGATAATGTGAACATGATAGCTATGGTGTCTGACGTCATTGCCATGATCTCTAGAGTTAACCTGGTAGGTTCTAACAACAGTGGTTGGTGGGTTGATACTGGGGCAACCCGTCATGTGTGTGCTGACAAGAGTATGTTAAACTATGTTTTACTCTTTCAACGGCGGTTGACAATTGAGAGAAGCTGTACATGGGCAACTCTGCAACTGCTGATATCAAGGGCGAAGGAGATGTTATTCTGAAAATGACATCCGAGAAAGAGCTCAAGTTGACTAATGTCTTGTATGTTCTAGAGATTCACAAGAATCTTGTGTCCGGTTGGCTGGAACAAGTTTGGTTTTCGTCTTGTTTTTTAGTCTGATAAGTTTGTTTTGTCTAAGAATCAAATATATGTTGGTAAGGGATATGTCGTGAATGGTATGTTTAAGCTCAATGTAATAGTTGTTAAGAATGATATTAATAAAATGAATTCTTCTGCTTAATTGATTGAGTCTTCTAATGTGTGGCATGGTCGTCTTGGACATGTAAATTTTAATTCAATGCGTCGTTTGATTAACAATATAAGTGTGAAACTTATGTCGAAGCCAAACTTACAAGATCATCTTTCAAATCGGTTAAACGAAAACCGAACCACTTGATATGATAAACACAGACATATGTGATTTGAAATCACTACCTACAACAGGGGGCAATAAGTACTTTATCATGTTTATTGATGATTGTATAAAGTATTGCTACGTTTACTTGTTGAAAAGTAAAGATGAAGCTATAGACACGTTTGTTCTATACAAACCCAAAGTTGAGAATCAACTTGGTCATAAAATCAAGGTTGTACGAAGTGATAGAGGAGGTAAATACGTGTCCCGCCGAGCTTTGTACAAAATATGGAATCAGGACACGCGATTCACGCTCCATTATTTCACTCATCAAAATGGTATTGCCGAAAGGAAGAACCGTACCTTGAAATAAATGGTTAATGCAATGTTGATAAGTTCTGGTTTAAGCGAGAACATGTGGGGGAAGCCATTCTAACGGCTACTTATCTTTTAAATAAGATGCCTCGTAAGAAAAAGATGAGACCCCTTATGAACTGTGAAGGAAAAAGAATTCCATCATATCAGTACTTACGAGTGTGGGGTGTCTATACCATGGTAGTTGGTGCCGGGACACCCAAGGTCCGAAAGATTTGACCTAAATCTGTGGATTGTGTAACATTTCATATTTTCAGGTCATTTACGACGCTATTTAATTCACTATTTATTTAGTCTCGTACGCGTTTACTTTTATTTTTAATAGTTAAGTTAAATCGCCTAAGCTAAAAAATATCATTTAACGTAAACGGACACCAAACAAATTAAAGTTTACATCAAATAAGCATTTTATTTTGGGATAAAAGTCATGATAACCAACGAACTTCAACATTTATTCGATTTGGATTACATGTATTCTTAAAATTACCGATTTGTAGTGTTACTTTTATAAAGTGTTCTCATTTGCACATTTTGATGACGTGTTGTCTACATGAGAGGCGACACGTGGCAAATCAATTAACGTGGCAACTTCATCTAAATTGCAAATGAGAACACTTTATGATAATACACGTTACCAAATCGATAATTTTTGAATGTACACGTACAAAATTCTATAATTTTTGAATAGTTTCGTTGGTAGTCTCACGACTTTATCCCTATTTTTACAAAAGTAATTATTAACTTTTTGTATTTTATTTTTATCAGTTACGTAATTGTTTACATTGCGCGCATGAATTCTTTGGGCATTCTCGGAACACCACAAATTTTATCTAGCCTTCAACAAAGATACCTCAGTTTTATTTCCAATGCTCTCCAAACTTTATAAAAACTTTACCTACATTCATCTAGTGAGCGAATTTACCACATAAAGAATTCAACCAAGACAGAATTTTCTAGTATACATCTTCAAATTACTAACTACCACATTTATAATAAAAGTCCAAGTGATATTTTGTTTTTCTCATGAAGATATCTTTGCGAGTAATTCTCTTACGTTATTTTCATGGCATCACTTACAATATATTAGGAAACAAAGGAAACACATATCATTAACATATGGCACACATCTAGGGGTGTAAGTTTAGATTATGACTAGTAAGGTTTTGACCAAGTTCCTCCCCTAATTCCCGATTTGTGTCTTGCCCCCCTCTCCCTCTGTCTCTTGATAATGTTGACAAGCTATACTTGTATTGAGCCACCTTGGAGACTTAGTAATACTAGTAGACACCATTCACTATTCATTTCGATTTAAGTAAAATCAAACATATCTTCCCTTGTTCTCCCATATCCAAGTCCCACATAAAACCACTAAAAATAATTCATACATTTACTTTACATACCACATAAAAGTGTTTCCATTTCATTGCTAAGGCATACAAGAGATCTTGAAGCTTGGTTATTCTTCTTCAGGTTTAAACAAGTTAGGGTTCTTTGGAAAAACAAGGGTTCTCATCTTTTGTTTTCAAGCTAAGGTTTAAATCACAAGGGTGTGATTTGTTGGTCATTCTTTACTCATTCACCTAAGGTCATCTAAAACCCTAATCATTTTTACTACTTATGATTTCATGTGTGTAATGTTTATATAGTTAAATCACCATTTATGATACTACTTATAAACATGTAAAATGGATTTTTATTGTGATTATGATTTATATACTTTTTCATATGTCAAAATGGATGTTAATATCATGTTATAGTGGAATTATAAGTATTGTACAATTTTGGTTTAAGTATAAAAGTATATACATAAACTTGTTAATTAAAAGTTTACTTAACAAGTTATGATGAAAAGTGGTGAGAGGACTTGTGATCATGGACAAATCTTGGACAATTTGGACTAATGGACCCTCGGAATGGGAGTAGGCACAAGAGCTTTCATCATATTTTTCATCTCATTCATTTCATTCCTAAAAGTCAAAGTCATCTTATCCTCTAATGCCGCTGCCATTTGTTGGAATTCGAAGTTAGATGATGAAGAAGTAGAAGAAGATGGAGGAGCATTCGTACTCACTCGCATCACGGCGTTCCGTGAACATCTAACTTTGGCTTTATTCTCTATGATTTGTAGTCCTTCGGTTGGACTTTTGTAGAGAAAATTGCCACCGGCAGCGGAATTAAGAGAATCTTGATCATTATAGCTCAACGAATTATAGAATGTGTCTAATTGGTGCATGAGCGAAAACCCGTGATGAGGACACTTCCTTAGAAGTTCCTTGAAACGCTCCCAAGCTTCGGAGAAAGATTCTTGAGCAATTTGTCGAAAATTCGTTATTTCATTCCGAAGATTGGTAGTCTTAGAAGGTGGAAAGAAAAAGTTGATGAACTTAGACACTAAGTCATCCCATGTAAGAATAGAGTTCGGGGGTTCTTTGTCAAGCCATGTTTTGGCAACCCCGTCAAGAGAAAATGGAAAGAGAAGAAGTTTGATGGTGGTGTTAGGTACATCCGGGTACCTTTGATTATTAGTTATGCTCTCAAAATGACGAATATGAGCATGAGGCTCCTCATCATTACCTCCTCGAAAAATTCGATTTTGAACAAGATTAATGAGAGAGGATTTTAGTTCAAAATTTTGAGCATTGATGTGTGGTACAACTATAGCACTTTCAAACCCCCCGGTGGGAGCTTGAAGTTGCTCGGCCATAGGTCGATCATCGGCCATTGGAATCTCGGGTTCCAGAATGAGAGGGATTGCCTCTTGTTGTTGTCGAGAACGTCGACGATTACGTCTTCTTGGAATTGTGTATTCCAAGGAAGAGCGAGTGCGCATGCACTAGTGAAAATAATAAAAAGAAGAATTTGAGATTAAGAAGATTATTTTTGGGGAAATTTACAATTTTTAGTATTTATTAGGAAGGAAAACAAAAAGAAAAATATTTTTGGCAACCGTTAATTACAAGCTTCACGATAAGTCTCCAAGAGTACGCACAAGTGAGCGGAAAGGCTTAGCGAGCCGCAATGACTTCTTAGCAAGTAGCTATCACCTTTCCTTAAACTCACCTTATAGTTTGTAAACTCAAAGGTCCGTCGTACCTCGCAAGTAACTCACGATTAATTTTGTTGTTTATTGGAATGGTTTAAGATGGATAGCTAGTATCCAAATATGTTTATTTTATTTTTGTATTTTAACTAAAAAAATTTGATATTTTTTTTATTTTTTTCTTTTGGTGCTACTAATTCGATAGGAATCGAATTAATGAACGTTTTGTATTTTTATATAATATATACAAAAATAGCAAAGTAACTTCCAAGAAGGAAGGGTCTTCAAAACTCTACTTCAACGAATATCCTCAAAAATCGTTCACGTCTTCCCCGGCAACGGCGCCAAAATTTGGTACGTGTGTAAGCACTAGTCAAATTTATATATGTATAGTATAAATCCCGTGACAATTCTTTCCAAATTACTTCTCAAACAAGAGAAATAAAAGGATAAAATCTCACTTAAGAAAACACAATATGTATATTTTTAACCGGGAAGTATTTCTTCTCGGGTCGTATCCCAACGAAGTCGTGAATTGAGATTTGGGAATAATTCGGATTCAAGTCAAGAATGAATAAAGGATTTTTGAATTTTGAATTACACTACAAATTTAATAGCACAAACTAAAAAAAACAATTAATCTAGCACAAAATTTTAATACACGAAAATCAAAAACGTAAGCTAAAACTGAAATTTAAAATCTAAGGCACTACTTTTAACAAATTTTATACCTAAAAATCACAAATTTAAAAAGAAAATTTTAGGAAAAAGAATTAGAATTTTTTAACTATTTTTGAATTTTTTATGAAATTTTTAAGAAAAATGAATTACTAAAAATAAACTTTTTCTAAAAATTATTACTAAAATTCTATTTATATTTTTCAAAAATACTAGATTTAAAAAGAAAATTTTCACAAAAAGAATTAGATTTTTTCACCTATTTTCCTATTTTCTATGATTTATTTAAGAAAAAGAAATTACTAAAAATCTATTTTAATTCCTAGAAAATACAAATTTAACTGGAAAAATAAAGAAAAATGTTTTTTAACTACTTAAAATGTGCAGAAAAGTAAAGGTACAAAAATGCCCAAATTTTATAAAGCAATTGAACTTTAATTTTGCTAATTAAAAACTAAACCTAATTTTATTAAAACTAATTTTGAAAATATAAAAACTATTTTATTATACTAAAAAGAACAGGGTAGAAAGTGTAAAGAATGAAAGAAAAGGGTAGGCGGGAAAACTAACTAGAATTTACACTCTAGTTAAAACAGGTAACCTTATACTATTGAAAAATTACAAAACAGACCCTACGATTTGCTTATTATGAGCTTATTTAAAAAAATGAGAATAAGCAAAAACTTAAAACTACAAAGTTAAACCTGAGTTTATACACAACAACTTTAACAAATGCACTTTGTACTTTTAACAACTGAATAAGCTAGAAAATAAGCATTTCAAACTGTGTAACAGAAACTAAGGCTTAACTAACTTTTTCAAAGTTTGGCTTATATCTAGCTTATTTCTAAATGAAAAATAAAACTAAAAGAAGTTATAAGAAGCTTAAGATGTATGCTAAGGATTTCTAAAAAGAAATAAGCTACAAGTGAACAAGATTATCAAGAAATTTGCTATTGAAAAGTAAAGGTTTAATCTTAACACTGAAATTAAGCTAATCTTATTAAGCTAATTAGCTCAAAACTAATCCCTAGAAGCTAAAATTTTGGAAATCAGCTAAACTATGAATATTGAACAAACCTAGATAAAAGGTTTTTGAAATGAACAACTAGAAAATAGAAAATCAAAAGAAATAAGCAAGTGATCTAGGCTGCTGCTAAACCACTTTTGTAAGAAAAATTTAAGCTAGTTTAAAAGCTTAAAAATGAAACTTAAATGATTATCTATAAAGAACTAATGGAGTACTATTAAGGTGTTTAATTCTAACTTCTATCTTCCTAATTACAATAGCTAAAAAATGACTAGAAAGATGATGAGCAACAACAGTATTAACTAAATTAATACTGTTGTTGCTGATATACTTGACCAAAGATTTATATGCAGGCTAAGTTCCTAAAGTAAGAACTTATAAACCACTCACTAAATGCATTTAAGTGTACACTAATCAAATTTAAACTCTAAAATGCTTGAGAAATACTTAACTATAAAACTACTTTTCACTTAAAACTCCCCTGGTGCTAGCAAAGGAATTCTAAGCCTTAAATCTTAAAATTCTACAAAGTAACTTTCAAAACCTGTTTAAAACTTGAACATTTTAAAAACCTCAACTATGTAAAAAGCTTTGACAGTCTATTGTTGACTTTACAAGTCAAAAATGCCTTAACCCAAACACTAGTTAACACTAACTGTCCCAAATGAATTTGACTTAAAATCTATTGTAAAACTAAAAATGCTGAAACCTTATAGCTACTCAGACTTATACTAACCTAATTAAGCTAGTTAAACTCTAAAACCTACAGCTTATTAACAAAATTAAGCTAGTTTATCAGCTAGCTTAACCTATTATTATGTCAGAATTAAAAACTTGAAATCTCTATAAACTCTAACTACAACAGCTTAAAACATTTGCATATCCATATTAACTAAGCTAATTTGAACAGAATTAAGCACATAAAAAAACAAGGCAATAAGCTACTAGAATAAGCTATCAAATGCTATAAAAGGTATGGAAGGTGAAACCTGTGAATTGAAGTCTCAGAACTAGCCACTCTTGTTGAGTGAGTGGCTTTAAATCTCAATATCCTAATGGCACCTTGCCTCTAGACCTTTAAGCTATAAGCTCATTAAGCTAAATGTAGCTTATCATTCCATAAGCTTCCAAAATTGAATCAAATTGAACTCAAATGGATAATATTGAACACTAATAGACAAAAACAGTATGTAGAAGACTTTTAACTAAATTTGAACAACTTTAAAACAAGAGAAAACAAAATAAGCTATATTTAGCTTATTACAAGCTTATTGGCTAAAAACAGCTTAAAACATGAAAACTTGAGAACAAATACAACTGAACTATTTTATTGCTTTTAAAAGAAGAGTACAAGTTTAAAAACAGGAAGTACAACTGAATTTGAAAGTTTAAAAGGCTTAAGTTGCAAAATGAATAGTACACGTAAGCTAAAAAGGAAAAATTACAAAGAAAACTGAAAATTTAACTATCTAACTCTCTACTTTGAACGTCTAAGCTTCTATTTATAGAAAAAGATGATGAGAAGATGAGAGCTTCACTCCTTAACAGCCGCTGATCACTTTTTCTTTGAATCTTAACCGTTGATTATCTTTGGTGAGGTGTTCGAACCAATTGGATATTGCCACGTGCACAAAATGATGTGGAATTGGGAAAATACGAGGTGGG
>BQNB010008927.1:0-27123 GCA_026074375.1 Tanacetum coccineum
TGAATTTGATTATTAAGTATTAGATGATTCATGGTGAAATAGGATTGACTAAAAAAGGGTGACTTTAGGAAATTTTTTTGGACTTGTTTTACAAAAAAATTGAAAAACTGGAAAAATTCTACTCCTCTAGAAAATGGCCCTCAAATATATATGGGAACGCCATATAATTATGGGACCGCCATCAAAGTCACGGGAATTTTACTGTGACTACCTAATTTTCTGTGCAGTTGACTATCCTCTCCACTAGACACAGCTATACTTTCTGCATTTAGCTAAACCACTTTTGGAATCTATTTTCTTAATCCTCATGCTTTGCCTCTTCAATCCTATGATTCCTAATTAAATAAGTCATCATTCCTACTCTTCTTATCATCTTTATCTTCTTCAAACCCTCCTACCATGGATTCTACTCAAGCTTCCCCCTCTAACCCTTCCAAGAGAATCAAACTAAGCATAATCTCACCTAAACAACTATTTGTTAACATTTCTAGTAATGAAGATGTCACCACCACACCTCCTATAACAACATCCTCTTCTCCTTCTCTACCAAATGCACCATCAAAAACTCCATCCACCAAAGATACATCATCTACCTTTGGCACTACCTCTTACTCATTTAAATTAAAAACTCAATCCTCACCTCCTAATTCTAATGACACACCCTCTCCTCAACCATCTAATCCTTTTATTGAAAATATCATGGGTGCACCTCCAAGACCCTCACATCCACTTCTACTCCAAAGTCATCCCTCTTTGGACATCACTCTTTCCTTGTCACCAATCACCCCTCTTGATCACATTTTGGATACCCCATCACCACCTTCACCACAACCACAACCTCAACCACCTCTCATGGGTCACCATATTTACTTCAACTATCATGGGTCAACTTGTCTTTGTTGTTTTCATAATCGCAATCTTATCTTTTCTCTTAGGGATGAGATGAACCTAATGTTTGCTCATATTGAGTATCTTCTTACTTCCACCATGACTTCACTCTCTCCACCTCACCCTTAAAAACTAGGTCATATCACCTCATAATTGGTCGCCCTAACCTTTTTGCATAAAGTTATTTCCTATGAATCAAGGATCATCTAGGATTTATGTCATATTAACTTCATCTACCTTATGTATTATGTTTAGATTGTTGTGTAATTTATGAATTAATGTTTCTTTGTTAAACTTAGTTTTATTTTCCTTGCATGTAGTATGTTTCTTGTATGAGTTTCTTAAGTAATGAATGAAACTACTTTATGGTTTAACTTGCATGAATTGCTATATTGCTACTAGTTGGGAATATATTCTTGTACTTGTACATCTAACTTTGTTTTGTAGCAAACAATTTTCGTAAGATCAATCCCTTGGTGCCCCAAACGAGGGGGAGCCTACATCAAGGGGGAGTCTTGATATCGTCGACTTCCTTCTTTCTACAATAATTCGACGATCATCCTTTTTGAATTCAACAAAAAGGGGGAGAAATGGAATGAAACTCATTAATAATTTGAAACCTTTAATTTTATACAAAATGAGTTTATATTTTGTCATCATCAAAAAGGGGGAGATTGTTAATACAAATAATGTCTAAAAACGTTATTTATATTTTTTGACCTCTCAACGTTTTGATAATAACAAAATGTAAAAATGTTTACGATAAAAATAAACGTTTACAAATTATTAATCGTAAAATTCTATAAGCATGATTAGTGATCAAGAAAATATTTTTTTCTTAACCATTACATTTTCACAAAAGTATTTCTACAAAAAAATATATACAAAAATATTTTTTAATAAAAGAAAATGTTTTATTTAAATAATAAAATTTGAATATGGTTTTCCCCCTAAAATGGAAGCTTCTATACCAGATACAACCTTCCCCACAAAAATACAAAAATAGGAGCGTAGTCTCGTAGCGGCCCCCTTATAGGTCTGGCAGCCCCCAGATATATCTGGGGCCGTCAGGACCGCCGCCAGCTAGCCGTTGGAAATCCTATCTATAAATATTGCACTATTTATGGCAGAAAAACATACCTCTTTGCATGAATTTTTCCAGTCTTCTTTCTCTCTCTAAAAATCTTCTTTCGCTCACTAAATATCTTGATCACTAACATTGTTTGATTTTGTTTCAAGTGATCTAATCTCTTCTTCTCATCTCTCCTCCTCTCATCTCTATCAAGTGCAAGAGAAGAACATTCGTATTCGCTAAGAAATGAATTGTTATTTAGTGATCTCTCTTCTCTTCTTCTAAGTATCAAATCTCTATTGTAATTATCATGTGTAATTGTGTGATTCGGATTGTGTGTAAATCCGATAGTGTAGATCTTGTGATTGTGTAGTGTTTGTGAAGTGGTAGATTGGTTCTAGCTAAGATTAGGACTCGACATTTAGCTTAGTGTCAAAAAATAACGTAAGCAACGTGTAAACGGTTTTGTCCACCTAAAGGGAGCTTGTTGACATAGTGAAATCTCGAGTAGGATACTCGAGGAGTGGAGTAGGGCGAAGAGGAGCTTCGTAGTCGAACCACTATAAATCTTGGCGTCTTGGTTTGATTGTTCCTTTCCTTATCTCTTTATATTGTTGTCATTATTATTTAGTATTAGTTTAGATATTTACATTGTTGATTCATATTGTTGATTGGTTGAACATACAACTCGAATCTAAGTATTTTTAAAGTAAACTTTTAAAACGTAAAACGAACCTGTAAACTATTCAACCCCCCTTCTAGTTTCCACAATTGGTATCAGAAGCCAAGGTCACTCAAGATTTTTAAAATATATTGTATTTTAAAGCTTGGATCGATCTATGGATTCCGACAAATATCTAGAAGGGCAATCCATGCAAAGACCACCACTTTTTGAAAGTGATAGTTTTATTTATTGGAAAAATAGATTCGAGACATATGTTAAATCAAAAGATCTTGATCTTTGGCATGTTATTACTAACGGTGATTTTCAACCTATTCAACAAAATCCAGAAACCAAATTAGATGAGGTTATCCCTTTTGAAAAACAAAGTGAAACCTACTAAGCGTAAAAATAAGAAGCAGATATGGAAACCTACGGGTAAAGTGTACACTGAAATTGGTTATAAATGAAACCTATAGGACGTACTTTCACTATAGTTGGAAATAAGTGCCCTTTAACTAGGTTCACCTCCACTAAAGTAGTGCCCCTTAAGGAAACAACTACCAAATCAGTTCTTACACAAACTCAAGGAATTATGGTTTATAGTAAGAGACCCAAAGCATCAAAATCAGTAGGTTCAAGTAGCAAATCAAAGATTATAGAATCTAGGATTTCTAACCAATTGGAGCCCACTCAAACTAGGGAATCCACTATTTCCAATGTTCCATCTTTTTCTCTTATTGATTGCAAGTTGTCCAAATTTTTATGTGGTATTTGGACTCTGGATGCTCCAAGTATATGACCGGAAACCGCTCTCAACTCACCAATTTCGTCATTCTTGGTACCGTCAAGTTTGGTAACGATCAGATTGCTAAGATAATGGGTTGCAGTGATGATCAGATTGGGAATCTTACCATTTCCAGGGTTTACTACGTTGAGAGACTCGGACACAATCTTTTCTCCGTTGGTCAATTTTGTGACTCGGATCTTGAAGTAGCTTTTCGTAAACACACATGTTTTGGTCGCAATCTTGAATGTGTTGACCTACTCATGGGATCTTGGGGAACTAATTTGTATACATTGTCCATTGGCGATATGATGAAGTCTTCTCCAATTTGTTTCTTGTCAAAGGCTTCTAAGACTAAGTCTTGATTATGGCACTGATGTTTGCCCCACTTGAACTTTGGCACCATTAATCAATTGGCTAAACAAGGTCTTCTTAGAGGTCTCCCTAAACTAAAATTTGAAAAATATCACTTGTGTTCTGCATGTTCGATGGGAAAAAGCAAGAAACAATCTCATAAACCAAAATCTAAAGACACCAACTAAGAAAAACTGTATCTTCTGCATATGGATCTTTGTGGGCCAATGCATGTCGAAAGTATTAATGGCAAGAAATATATTCTAGTAATTGTTGATGATTATTCTCGGTTTACTTGGGTTAAGTTCTTAAGATCGAAAGATAAAGCACCTGATTTCATCATTAAATTCTTAAAAATGATACAAGTTCGCCTTAATGAAACTGTCAAGAATATTCGCACAGATAATAAAACAAAATTTGTTAATCAAACTATGCGTAGCTGTTATGAAGATGTCAGTATCTCTAATGAAACATTTGTGGCATGTACTACACAAGAGAATGGTGTTGTCGAAAGACAAAACTGGACCTTAGTAGAGGCTGCTCGCACCATGTTGATTTATGCTAATGCACCAGTATTTCTGTGGGCCGAAGCAGTTGTCACAGCTTGTTACACCCAGAAATGTTCCCTAATACGCCTTCGTCATGGAAAAACACCATATGAGCTACTGCATGACAGAAAACCAGATCTTTCCTATCTTCATGTATTTGGTGCACTTTCTATCCAACTAATGACAGTGAGAATTTGAGCAAACTAAAAGCTAAAGCTAATGTTGGTATTTTCATTGGATATGCTCCTGCAAAAAAGGCTTACCAGATTTATAATTAACGTACCAAACGTATTATGGAAACAATACATGTAGACTTTGATGAGCTGATAGTGATGGCTTCTGAACAAAGCAGTTTAAGACCCGCACTTCATGAAATGAATCCTGGAACACTCAGTTCAGGACTCGTGCCACAACCTCCTTCTTCAATACCTTTTGTCCCACTAATAAGACATGACTGGGATACACTGCTTCAACCGTTGTTTGATGAATACTTCTGTCCTCCACCATGTATTGATCATCCAGTTCTTGAAGTTGTTGCTCTAGTTCCTACTGTTTCAACCGGTTCACATTCCTCGACATCAGTTGATCAAGATGCACCATCACCAAGTACTTATCAAACTCCACAAGAATCACAAACCCATCTTATTCCTCCCAGTGCTGAAGAAGCATATCATGATATTGAAGTTACACACATGGATAATAATCCCTAATTTGGTATTCAAATTCCATAACCAAGTTCTGAATAATCCTCCTCTTATGTTATTATTCCAAATAATGTGCACTCAATCAATCAACTACCTGAACACATCAGTAAATGGACCAAAGATCATCCGATTGATAATGTAATTGGTAATCCTTCTATATCCGTCTCCACTCGACATCAAATACAACATGAAGCCCTGTTATGTTATTTCGAGGTTTTCCTTTCTTTCGTTGAACCCAAGAGTTATTAAGAAGCATTGACAAAATCATGTTGGATTGAAGCCATGCAAGAAGAACTCAATGAGTTTGAACATCTTGAAGTTTGGGAGCTTGTACCTCAATCGAATCGTGTTATGATTATCACCTTGAAGTGGATATACAAGGTTAAATTAGACGAAATGGGAAGTGTGTTGAAAAATAAGGCTCGGTTGGTAGCGAGGGGATATCGTCGGGAAGAAGGTATAGACTTTGAAGAATCTTTTACTCGAGTTGGACGACTCAAAACCATCCGTATCTTTCTTGCATTTTCTGCTTACATGAACATGGTCGTCTATCAAATGGATGTGAAGACTGCGTTCTTGAATGGTATATTACGTGTGGAGGATTATGTCAGTCAACCGGACGGGTTTGTATATCCAGAGAATCCAGACCATGTATAAAAGCTTAAAAAGGCTCTTTACGGGTTAAAGCAGGCACCACGGGCTTGGTATGATTTTCTCTCATCGTTTCTACTCTCCCAGAAGTTCTCCAAAGGAACCGTTGATCCTACATTGTTCATCAGGAGAGAAGGCAAAGACATCTTACTGGTAAAGATCTATGTAGATGATATTATATTTTCCTACACTAAACCTAATCTTTGTGACAAATTTTTTGAAATAATGTGTTCAAAATTTAAGATGTCGATGATCGGAAAAATGTCGTTCTTTCTAGGACTTCAGATTTCTCAAAGTCCCGGAGGCATCTTTCTTAACCAATCCAAATATGCTCTTAGGATAATTAAAAAATATGGTATGAAAACCAGTGACTCAGTGGATACTCTCATGGTGGAGAAATCCAAACTGGATGCAGATCCACAAGGAAAGAATTTGATCCCACATGTTATCGTAGAATGATTAGCTCCCTTATGTATCTGACTTCTAGTCGACCAGACCTTCAATTTGTTGTATGCATGTGTGGCCGGTATCAAGAAAAGCCAACCGAAAAGCACTTACATGCAGTTAAGCAAATCTTTCGATACTTAAACGGGACCATTAATATGGTTCTGTAGTATTCGAAGGATTCCTATGTTGCACTAACAGCTTTTGCAGACGCTGATCACGCGGGTTGCCAAGATACCAAAAGAAGTACATATGGAAGTATGCATCTATTGGGTGATAGATTAGTGAGTTGGTCATCAAAGAAATAGAAGAGCATCGTTATATCCAGTATAGAAGCTGAATACATTGCCTTGTCAGGATGTTGTGCTCAAATACTTTGGATGAGATCATAATTAACTGACTATGGCCTTGGGTTCAACAAGATACCTCTGTACTGCGATAACAAAAGTGCCATTGCTTTATGTTGCAAAAATGTCCAACATTCCCGATCCAAGCATATTGACATCAGATACCACTTCATCAAAGAGCAAGTGGAAAATGGGGGTGGTTGAACTGTACTTTGTCAGAACAGAATATCAGCTGGCAGATATCTTTACCAAGGCATTGGGATGAGAACGACTTGACTTTCTTATCAACAAGCTTGGCTTGAGAAGTATGTCTACTGAAACGCTGCAAAGTCTGGCAGACGAAGAGGACGAGTAATGGTGGTAACTCGTTATGTATCCTATGTAAATTAAGAAAACCAGAAAAACCCAAAAAGATTTTCATTTTTAATAAAAATTTTACAAAAAGAAAATAGAAAAATATAAAACCCATAAAAAGAAAATAGAAAAATACAAAATCAAAAAATACAAAATATGTTTTTTCATGACTTGTCTTTTGAAAATCGATAATATTTACAGCTTTAGAAATGTTATTCAATAATGATACGAAGCTGTAAATAAAGTTCGAGCAGAAGTTAAAATGTTTTCAAAACATGTCATTTGGCTTGCTATTATTTCAGATAGCAACCCGGTCTTCAACTTAAATGCAAGTATTTCGCCAAAAAGAAAACTTAACCTCACAACGGGAAATTCATTTTTCTCGGGTATGATCTACTTTATGACTATGCAAAGGCTTGTTTTTACATTGCAACACAACCCGTGCTTCCTATATCAAATAAGTGTAGGTGTCAGTGCATTTATTTATGTCAAATGAGAGAAATCTTGTTTTAATTGGTGTTGTTTTTGAAAAATAATTAAACATATCAGTTTTTCATCAGAAAATATTTTAAAAGAATTTTTTATCACTCAAACAATGTCTACATCTCTTTAAATAGAAAACGGGACATTATTTGAGGTGGAGAAATTTCAAATTCTTTCAAAAGTCATCTCAGAATAAAAGGAAAAGTTTTTAACAATAACGGCTCATCAATTAAAGGGGAGTTACTGTATTTGTAACTCAACTGGTCTTAAGATGTTATTTGTTTCAACTTTTAGGTACTAAATGGTAAAAGATAGCTTTAGGGGCTTAATGTGTTAATTCTATAAAATGCTTAGACTTAATACTAAATTTAAAAGGAAAATAGAAGAAGACATACTAATTCTATATGAAATATGTATTTTGAATATCATTTAAGAGGTCAAAATTCATGATAAAAATAGTTTTTACGTTGTATTAACAGTGTGGTCAAACAAAATTTATAAAATTCCTAGTCGTGAGAATTTTTTGTCAGAAAATTAATTTGGGGTTTTTGGCGAAATTGATGTTCATGAATGATTGATTCTAATTATACAATCCTAACAATCTACAGGAATCAAAATAGTTATGCATTATAATATCCTAGTCTAAATTATGCAAAAATCAAACGAAAAAACAAAATCCCCAAATTTAGGTTTTTAGCAAAATTAGAACCCTAGAGTCAGAATTAAGAAGAGAATAAAGTGAAATCATCATAATTGTTGTTTTTTTATGGATGTGTGTTCGTTGATCGTGATGTTCTTGTGGGAATTTGAGGTTGTTTGGTCGTGTCTTGTGTTGGGATAAACAATAAGTGGTCCCTAATATAAAAAATTAGGTATATTACCTGCTCAGTTTGACAGACGAATCTACCAAAATCAAAAATGAATCCGGGGTGGCTGGATTCGTCGATCCGTGGGAATGCAAAAAATAGGCAAAACATTATTTACCGTTGTTATAAGGATTCTCGGTTCGAATTTTTAGAGTCGACGTCCATGTTTTGAGTGTTACGTTGGAGTACTCGCGAAGTTCCCGATGGAAATTCTGAGTAGTCGATCCTTGTCACACCCCGCCAAGACGGAAACACGAGGCGTAACGTCATGGGTATCATCACAACACAATGGTGTCAACAATAAAGAGAACTACAATGCATTAAGCAAAACAAAAATGGACACAAAGTGTCATGACAATACCTAACACAAGAAAAAGGGTCTTGTATTGAGGTAAAAGAATCACGCCAATACAAAGACGTAAACGAAAATATCTCAAAACCTAAACAGTCAATCACATTCAAAGTATCAATTCAAAGAAAGTACGATATGAAAACTAGGAGATAAACTCCGCATGCAAGCCTACGGTCTCACTACCCAAGCTTCCTAACTTCACTTTCCTCAAGATGCTCACCTAAAAATGATGCTTAAAACGTCAACAAATATGTTGGTGAGAGTCATAGGTTTTAGACACACAATTATACTCGTTTTCACTATGATTAACAAAACAAGGTAGGATAATAATGAACTATCATGACCCTATGCTAGCATGCAACAAAATCAAATCGATACATTCACACACCTGGGTAGGCGTACCCTTCTGATACTATGGTACCATAACCAACACTGAGTAGGCGTACTCATCCGATCCCAATCAATATCATAGGTAACACTGAGTAGGCGTACTCATCCGATCCCAATCAATATTATAAGTAACACTGAGTAGGCGTACTCATCCGATCCCAAACAATACCAACATGTAACACATAGTCATATAATAGTCATGTAATGTCCATAGATAATTAAAACACATAATCACAGCAATGAAACATTTCAAAACATTTGCATCATTTCCATCCCAATATAAAAACGGAAAAATAGGACTATGAAACTCACCTGATGTACAACTACTTCACAAATTCCTCGAAATCAACTAAACACAAATAAAACATGTGTTACACGCGATTAGGATAAACACTCAAGTCGATGTAACAATCAATTGATGGACTACTATGACTATATTATGATTATAAACCCTTTACCACACTTCCCATACCTTACTTATACCCTAATACCCCTAATCCATTTATTCGAGTTTTCCAGCTTTTCGACAGCATTTTTTAGCCACTTCATGACTACAAATAAAATACTAAATAATCAAATTGCCTTTCCCTACTGCATTCCCTACGTTCCCAATGGGTTATGAACTACTGTGATTTAAAAAGAAGTATTGAGTCTAACTATTTTATAAAAAATCAACATCACAAAGTACTCAAATTCGGGTCTGAACGCAGATAAAAAAGTTTGATTTTTCTAAAAATACTTAGAAAACTTTTTAGGAGTTGTGTTGTGAGATGGAGTCAATATACACATAAAATATGACCTTTGATTTTTGGCTAGTCAAGATATAACTTCTAATTAGGGGTTTTACTCTCCGAAATCAGACCTAAATCTGACCCGAATTTACTGTTTCGAGAACTTTTCTTGAAAAAATAATTTGACTAACTTCCCGACCTCAAAACCTTTCGTGGCTGGACTTTTTGAAAACTAGACTCACTGAACTTAATTTTAGACATAAGATTCATACAAAAACTCATTTTTATCAATGAGATATCATTCGATTAACATGACCTAAAATTCTGCCAAACTCTAATTTCAATTCTAACGCGTTCTAGACCTAACCGATTACACCAATACGCTTCTAATCTATCCACAAACGATCCTACATGATTTAATATCATTAAATTACAGAAAGTTATAAACCCTATTTATCCATCAATCAATGTTACTAATATAAAAAGAATTAAACAAGAACGGGATTGAAGATCATACCTAAAACCTTTAACCGATTACACTTGAATCAACACACTTAATTCTTGATCAAAAAAATATTTTTTTTCCTTCTTGGGAGGTTTGGCCGATCAATAGAAACAAGGGGGGAGAGGGCTAGATTTTGTATTTATAGGCTAAACCTAATTCCTAATCCTTATCTAATACTAGTTTGTGTTTGACTTGGACTTCATTATTTCTTATTAAAACCGGCCCCTTATAATATATATTATTTAGTTTAAAATTATTAATAAATGTATATTTACCTTTATTTTGTTATTTCTATAAAAACCCTTTATTAATTTAGTAAACCTTTTAAATAAAAACTAGTTATAAACTTACTATTTATAAATTTCATTTCATATATTACTTTCCTAATTTAGAAAGACTAATGCTTAACTAATTTAAATACCATACTTAATTCATTCCTAGGAATACACTATATTCTCTTTACGCTCATACTATAATTATTCACCAAATAACATGATAAAGCATACAATCATGCTATCATTTCCATAGTCACAAAATGTGAACGAAATGAAATAACTACTAAACCACAACTCAATCACAATAAGATGAACACGCATCACAGATTGATATCAAATACACATTTAAGATCACATTAGCTCACAATTATAACACATATAAATACTTTAGTCAACTCTAAAGGTTTGACTAACCTGCTCAAGTCACGATTGTCACAGTATTCGCTCCTTAAGGAAATTTCACCCCGAAATTTCACTAGTAGGTTTAACAGCACATTCAGCAAACAATCGGGGATACTTAGCTTTCATATGGTCCTCACGTTCCTACGTGAACTCAGGGCTACGCTTTGAATTCCAACCAACTTTAACGATTAGAATCTTACTACGTTTCAAACTCTTAACCTCATGGTCCATAATTTCTATGGGTTCCTCAACAAAATGAAGGGTTTTGTCAATCTTGATCTCATCTAGTGGCACATGCAGATTTGCATCCGCTAAACACTTCTTCAAATTCGGCACATGAAACGTATCATGAACACTACTCAATTCTTGTGGCAATCTCAAACGATAAGCTACATGACCTATCCTTTCTAGAATCTTAAATGGTCCTACGTATATGGGTGCTAACTTTCCTTTTGTTCCAAAATGCACTACACCTTTCTAAGGCGATACCTTCGATAATACTTGACCACCTACCTCAAACTCTAACGGTTTACGCCTATTGTTAGTATAGCTCTTTTGATGATCTCTAGCTGGCTTAAGCCTTTCCTTAATCAATACCACCTTATCAGTTGTCTCTTGTACCAATTATGGTCCAATCAACCGACTTTCTCCAATTTTAGCCCAAAGAACTGGTGACCTACACATCCTTCCATATAATTCCTCAAATGGAGCACATTGAATACTCGAATGATAACTATAGTTATAAGAAAACTCAGCTAAAGGTAAGTGAGTATCCCAGCTACCTCCAAAGTCAATCACTCATGCTATTAGCATATCCTCTAAAGTTTCAATGGTATGCTCACTTTGTTCATCTGTTTGAGGATGATAAGCCGTACTCATATCTAGTCGTGTTCCTAATGCATCCTGCAACGTCTACCAAAACCTTGAAGTAAATATTCCACTACGATCTGAGATGATTAACACAGGCACTCCATGCCCTGCTACTATCTCATCAATATAAATCCTTGCAAACTTCTCCATCTTGTAATCTTCTCGTATTGCCAGAAAATGGGCTGACTTAGTCAGTCTATCGACTATTACCCAATTCGTATCATACCCACTACTTGATCTCGACAACCTTGTGATAAATTCCATAGTTATTCTATCCTATTTACACTCAGGTATCTCTGGCTCTTGCAATAACCCCGAAGGTCATTGATGTTTCAGTCTTCACCTTTAAACAAGTTAGACAATCGCTAACATAGGTAGCAATATCCTTCTTCATACATGGCCACCATACATATCTGTAAGGTCATAGTACGTCTTATCTATTCCCGAACACAGAGAGTACCTAGTCTTATGAGCTTCGTCCATGATTATGGTTCTCACACCTCCCACTAACGGAACCCATGTGCGATCCATAAAGTATAAACTCTCATCTTCTTTCCTTTCCATCTGCTGTTCTAATCCATGTAATCTTTCTGTTGGCGTGCTCTCTTCCTTGAAGGCCTCACTCTGGGCTGCCAGTATCATTCCTTTAACTCCGGACTGAATGGTCATAGCCATTGCTCGTACACGTTTAGGTTTCACTCGCTCTTTCCTACTTAAGGCATCAGCTACTATGTTCGTCTTACTTGGATGGTAGCGAATCTCACACTCATAGTCACTGAATAACTCAATCCACCTCCTTTGACGCATATTCAACTCCTTCTGATCGAATATGTGTTGAAGACTCTTATGATCCGTATAGATGACACTCTTCGTTCCGTACAAGTAATGCCTCCAAGTCTTAAGGGCAAACACTACTGCTCCCAATTCTAGGTCGTGTGTTAAATAATTATTCTCATGGATCTTCAATTGTCATGATGCATCGGCGATTACCTTGCCTCTTTGCATGAGTACACAACCTAATGATTTGAAAGCTGTTTTAGGTGTTAAGCTCTTGACAAAAGCTTTGGACCTTTGTAAGTTTTCATTTTCCCACTTTTAGCTCATATTCTGTCTTGCTTATTATCCTGCTTATCTGTGCTTATTAGTTATTGGTTATTACTTATTTATCCTTTAATTGCCTTAAGGTCAATCTGTTTGGGCTTATTATACATTTTTGAGCTTATTTGCTTAGACTTAATGGTTGTTGTAAGTAGTGCATTAGGACTGCTTAATCTAGAAATCCAAGCTTGCATAATCTGTTTATACCTTTCTTAGTTTTTAGCTTAATTAAAATTGCTTATTTTAGGTTTAGTTTAGCTTAATCAGAATAGTTTAGGCCCCTTATAGCTTATTTAGTTTAGGGTGTAGCTTATATAAGCTTTTTGAGCTTATTTAGTTTAAGAATTTTAGTAAAAATCCTTATTAGCTTAATTGTCAGTTTTAATTACCTTATTTTTGGCTTATTTTTAGTTTTAAAAAAAGTTGTCTTTTTAAAAATTGCTTATTCCAGCTTATGTTTAAGTTTGTAAAAAAAAATTTGGCAAATAAAAAGATTTGGGAAGTGGGGATATCAAGGGTGAGCAAGGCTCGAACCCGAGACCTCCCCACCTCAACCAAACCCTTCACACACTCTGCTACCATCTGCCCTTGGGACTTCTTCGATTATAGGGCTGCACCATTTATTCTTTATAGACGTTTGCCTTATAAGCCCTTCAACCATTCTTTTGCTTATTTAACAGCTTATTAGATAAGCTGTGATCATCAGCTTATTTTTCCCAGCATCTTTGCAACATTTAGGACTTTTGTGTCATTTTTCATATTTTTCCTGCCATATTTGTTACATTTTATTATTTTTCGTAATTAATTTTTTTTAAAAAGTCATTTAAAAATAGTAAATCAATTCAGAAAAATACAAAAAATAGTTTTTAGTTTTATAAATATTAGATTGAGGTTTACAAACTTTAAAATCATTTTCATCAATTTTAGAATTTAAAAATTAATTTTTAGCTTTAAATTAAGTTTAGAAATTAGTTAAAAATTATTTAAAGTCATTAAAAATATTTTTCTGAGTTAGTAAATAGTTTTAGGCATTTTAAAAGTAGAAAATCATTTTTTGGAATTTTTAGGTGTTAATTTGTCATTTTCTAGAATTTTAAATTGATTAAATAGGTTTTTAATTCATAAAAAAATTATTAAAAAGTCGAAAAAGATATAATTCCTTTTTAGAAAATTTTATTTTATCATATTAGAGGTTTAGAAACTAAGTTTGCATTTTTAGGGCTTAAATTCGATATAGTTGATAAATTAGACGCGTTTTAAGATTCTCGGTTTTTGTTTTTGCCTTAGTTATTGATTCCTTTCCTTATTTATGTCTCCCGTAGATTTTTAAGTTATTTTATTGCCTTTAATTGCTTCCCGTAGTATTAGGATTTATTCCAATGCCTTATATTGCTTTCCCGTAGAATTAGGTTTAAATTCCCGTACCTTTGCTTGTTTTTCCCGTAGATTTAAGTATTCCTTAGTTTAAATTTCCATAATTTCCCGTAGAATTTAGAAACCCAAATCAAATCCTTCTTGTATTCAAGCATCCAAAAGTCAAACCAAAAACGTAACCGTCAATTTCATGCCTCGTTGGGAGAACGACCCGGGTGATCACTTGCCCAGAATCATTTATATCATACCCGTGAGTTTGTTGACCTTTTTCCTAAAAGGTTGACTAGGTTGACTTGCGAGGGTTATATACTTTGATTAATATTATACAACTATTTGATACTTTGACCCCTAAAAAGGTGAATATCATTTAACAAGTAGTATCAAGAGCCAAGGGGTTTTTGGTGTGCGTTTATTTGGTGGTTTTTGGGGTTCGTTTGGTTCGAACAAGACACAAAAGATTTCATCTTTTGTGTGTTAAAAAACCATAAAGATTGGTACTTTCTTGTTTATCTATCTTAGTATAAGCTAGGTTTAAAAGGAAAACTTTTAAAAACTTCAAAAGATTTCATTTTTCTTGTATTTTTTTATTCGAAAATTTTTGTATCAAAAATCTTGATTCAAAAATTTTTGTGTTAAAAACCTTAAAGTTTGTGTTTTTATGCTTCTAATATGCTTAGGAAAGTAAGTTGTACAAGAAAAATCAAACAAAAACGTCAAAAATTATGTCTTTAAGTGATTTGAAGTTTTTGAGTTTTAAGGCGGCGATATATACGTTCTTGTTGAAGGCGGCGATTTATACGTTTTTGCAGACGACGATTTATACGTTTTCAAAGGCGGCGATTTATACGTATTTGAAGGCAGCGATTTATATGTTTTCAAAGGCCGCGATTTATACGTTTTTAAAGGCGGCGATTTATACGTTTTTGAAGGCAGCGATTTATACGTTTTCAAAGGCGGCTATATATACGGAGTGTATGGGGTGTGGACAAGTGTGTTGGCTTCTATTGTTATCTTTGTACGTGCCAGCAGTGTGGTTTCAGTCTTAGTAATGGAACTTGTATAAACTGCACTTATGGAGACGGAAAACCAGTCACTTGTTGCGAGTGTGAAAGCCTGTCAAATGGTGGATTTTGTTTTTTTGCAATTCGAGAGCTGGAAATTCTTTCACTTATGATTCAACTCCGAATTCTTTCGATAATCCTCCTAATTTTTCATACCCACCTCCACAATCCCAGTACGATACGTATTTTTGTGAGTTATGTGGGAACGATGCTCATTATGGTTACGATTGTCCACCTCAGGTCCCGTTTTTCTACAATCCGGACCCGTGTTTCTACAATCCGGACCCGTGTTTCAATCAAAACTTTGATACTTTTCCACAAACTTCACCAACTTTTCCACAACAATATCGTTGTGTGAAAATTGGCGGGGGGTCCTTTTGCGACTTTTGGATGTAAACGATGAATCAAATTTTTACACCTAATTCTTTCGGTTTTGACCAATCCCACCCGCAGTTTAACAGTCATTCATCAACCTTGTCAAGCACAAAACAAGGCGGAAATATGTTGATGCCCGTGAGAACCTAATGGAATCAAATACAAAACTTTTTAAAAAAGTTTGATCGTATTTCTTTTAGGGAAACACCGAAGGTTTTAACGCAAGCTGGGACAAATTTTTTGAAGTTAAGCATGCTCAATCCGAGGAGGTACAAGAATTGCTTAGCAAACTTGTTCAAGATTTGCAAAGTATAAACGAGGAGTTGGCAGAATATATTAATACTCCAAGTTGGATTTTGCCTACCTCATCTTATGATGATGACGGCGATGAGTATTCTTTTGCAACACAAGAATATCTCATGAATGTTCAACCGTAATCATACCAGAACACCAAAAAACGGACTCTCTCATCATTTGGTGGACAAGCATCTTGACACAATTCTGGAAACGGAATCGGACGAATTCATAAACTCTACTGTTGAGAACCTTGTCCAAAACCCAAGTGAGTCCGAGGATGAATGCGAGGTATGATGGATGCCGATTGTTGTGATCTCAAACGGACATTTTTTTGATGTTTTCCAATCCTCTCTTCGACGATTCTACCTCTAGTGATGACAAATCAAGTCATGAGGAGGTTATTCATGAAATGAGTTTTATAACTTATTCGAACCCTCTTTTTGATCTTGACGAGGAAATCATTTCTAGTGAGTTTAATCCGATTCATAATGAAGACCCCGATTCTACTCCAAAAAATGATCGTTTTGATGCCGAGTCTTATCTTCTTGAATCACTATTCAATCGCAATACTTTGATGGCTTCCTCTCCTAAGATTGATTCTACCCCTCGATTGAGTTCCCACGGTGACTCAAAACAATTCCACCGGGAATTGTTAATAGAGAGCACGAGGAGTATATTAGTATGATGGAGAGGTTTCTATACGACAATTCAACTCCCCGGCCACCAGAAGATTTTCATGCTATTCCAAATACGATCATCGAGTCTCTTCCCACATTTATCCCCGTTGAGGATAGTGACTCTCTTAGGGAAGAGATCGATATATTTTTCGGTCCGGATGACTCAATACCACCGGGTATTGAGAGTAATGATTACGACTCAGAAGTTGACGATAATTCTACTTCCCTTCCCGAGTTCGAATCATTTCATGTTGATCATCCCGATTCAGGAGATTCGACCATTGATGTGGTGGAAGACATCCCCGTTGATGTGCCTAACATTTTGCCCACCCATCCCACCCTTCATATGGATTTCGACTTCATTCCTTCTCATAATGATCTTGGATCCGATCTTGATGTTTTCTTTCCTTCTGAGTAGGAAATCAAGATTTCGATTCGGGGATAGCAATGAAGTCGAATTCCACGAGATTTATTGTTACTCATTTCCCCGTGATGATAATTTACTTTCCATTTTCATCCAAAAACGAAGACAAAGTTTTCAATCACAGTGTTCTTGCTTCAAAGGAGAAATCTCCTCCTTCTTCATCACATCGGGGCTTTAAAGCTTCCAAGCTTTTCCATCAAAAAAGCCAATGTTGATCTATGGAGAGGACATTCCTATCTTGGATGTTCCGTGTCTCCATTTCTATCCCCCTTGACCAGCTCAAGTATGGGGGATCGAGTCAGGCTTAAGACTCGATTAACAAAAATAAGTGCTTCGTGGGTGGCAACCCATGCTTATCCTAATATAATTATATTGTAGTAATGAATAAGTATGTTGTGTGAGAGGCTCGCCTCTTTCCTTTTCCGTGTTTTGTGTTTTTTGATATATGTCCAGGATTGCCCGGATTGTGATGACTCTCGTGCTCGCGGTTTTGTCCTCCGATCACTCGAGCTTCACATCCTCAGCTTCATTATGGGAATCCAATATCCAAATCTTATCGACTAACGTTTATCTTTAAGCATACCTAATAAATGGCTTAGGATTTACATAGAGACCCTTCTTAAAACATTGAGGACAATGTTTAGTTCTAGTATGGGGGGAGGATCTATCAATTTGATTATGCCTTCAGTCGTTGTTTTCACGTAATCCTATTTTTACCACCAAAATACAAAAAAATGAAAAATTTAAAAATTTTCAAAAAAAATAAGTGCTTTGTCACAATTTTGACTTTCCTGCTGGGTAGAATAAGAATAAATTTTGACTCGATCGAGCGTGTTGAGCTCTAGCTTGTTCCTTAACTTTTAGACTAAGCATTCGCGGATCTTTGCGAAGAACGAAAAATGATAGAGTTAATTATGAGTTAGATGCTAAACAAGGATTATTTGGAAATCTTAAGAGCTCATGTATGTAATTTGTGGCCTTTTCTCCCATAAGCTTCTAACCGGACTAATAATACGTGCTATTTTTGAAAATTAAACTTAAATCAACAAATTTTTAAGATGTAGTCGACAGCAATAAATTTTAGTCTTAGTTCAAATTTATACTTAAATTTTCCAAAAAGAAGTCTTCTCTATATATTATGAAATAAAGTAAAATGAATAAAAAATGATGAAAAATAAAAAAAGAATGATGAGTAATAATTATAAACTGTGGGCTGATAAAAGTTTGCTGCATCTTGCCGGCTCATAACCGATGTTGCAGCCTTCAAAAAGGTTGAGGATTTCAATTGTATCATAAGTTATGTGAATGATTGAGCGTGAAATAATGTGATTTAATAAATATAGGGAAAGTCTCTTTTTCTTAAATTTAAATATGCTTTTGAACTAAAACTATTTCATTTTGAGTTGTGGTTTTTCTAAATAAGCTATGTATATACGGGAAACCTAAGAGTTTTTTTTGAAACCGAAGGTCCGTGAGTCCCGATACTAGTCTCTGTGGGGTGTCAAAAGCCTGGTCATTTAGCCCCAAGGTTGGGATGTGCCGAGACGAAAGTCGCTACATGGGATGATCTCGCATTCCAACTCATTATTCTCGGGTGGAACGCGAAGCATAGAATTTTTCAAAACCTTGATCCATGGTTAAAATTCGAAATATGCACATTCACCTAATATATAATAATCGTCGGGAGTGAAAAGTTCAAAAGTTACAAATATGAGTAATGTTAGCATCTTAACTTATATTTACCGGTGATTTCATTTTAAGCTTGGTTTGGAATAAGTGAAAAGTCGAGAACGATGAATTTATCCTTTTGGGGGGCATTTTAGGATTGAAATGCATCTTGTTCTATGATCCCGAAAAGTTATGAAAATAACGAAAGTCCAAACGTTCTAGTTAGTTGCTAAAAAGAAAAGCATGAAAAATACAAAAAAAAGAGCAAAAGGAAAAAAACAAAAATATGAGTGGGAATAAGTGTAAATATTTATAAATGGTCGAAATGGGGCTTTGCGAAGCTATTGATTCTTTAATTCCCCTTGACGAACACTTAGCTACTTTTGGAGTTAAAAAATTTTTTTTAGTAGAGGGGGATTGTGATTCTTAGTTTTCTTAGTTTTACTTTGAGTAATGCGTGAGGACACGGGAACAATAGTTTAGTTATGGGGGGATTTTGGTATGTGCCTAAATACAAATACCTTTTGACCAATAAAAAATAAGTTAAATGGACCAAAAACGTACCAAAAAATACATTGTATTTGTATGTTTGTTATATTGTACTGACGCAGGAATCGGATATTCGAAAAGGACAAAAACAAAGCCAAAACAACCAAACCGAGCACGAGAACGTGAAGAGCGTGAAAAGCAAAAGTCAAAAAGTTAAAGTCAACAAAAAAGTCAACCATAAGGTCAACAAGTCAAAGCTGAGCCGAAAACAAAGAAATCTTAAATGGGCCTACCTGTACCCATCTAATGGGTCAGGTCAACCCATTAAGACATTACATGAAGACTTATATAAGCTAAAGGCCCAAAACCCATTATTTATTACACTCGGCCCAAAACAATATAAAAGCCCAAATCACTTAATGCTTGTTAAGCCATAACTGTGTTAAGTTTGTTACAACGTTAGTCCACAAGGACCTAACTTGCAATAACATCTTACAACTTCGAGGGCTAAACCTGCCAACTCCCCAAAACTATTACACCACAAGGACCATACGTGCAACACTATTATACAAGTTGAGGGGTTAGTTTTGCCAAACCACCAAACCTCTACCCTGTTTCCCCCAAAATAGATATTAACCAAAATTTCCCTCTTAAAAATCCTATTCATCTGTCTCTCTCACTCCCATTCACCCAACTACCAACAACATTCACCTTCACCTCACCCCACTCCACAAAACCCCAAAAACCAAGTTGGCAATCCCAAGCGTTTTAATTGGTCAAGACAATGAAGGGCTGTGATTTATGGATTAGGCTCCAAGGCTAAATGGAGGGCTATGATTGAAGCTTTGAGCCTCTCACAACAAAAGCACAACAAGCACACAAGTTGAGGAACTCACAGCTTATAAAAAGAAAGAAGACAGAGAAGAAAAAGTAACTAGGAGTAGAAGTAGCTTAGCTTAGTTTTAATTTCCAGCTTATTTGTATTTCTTTATTGTCTTTTAAATTCAAACCTTGTAGCTTTTGTTATCTTAATGAAATTTTTTGTTTTTTTAGGTTTTTCTTACAAATCTGTCATTAACTGCTTATCCTATGTGCTTATTGTCATGTGCTTATCTCCATATTTTTATTGCTTAATTGTCCTTAACTTGCTTAATTACATATTTGTTTTTACAGATTTAAGCTTACTTCACCCTTTTATTGCTTAAAATGGATTTACAAAAGTTAAAGGGGTGTTTGGGTTTATTTTTTTTTTTTTTTTTTTTTTTTTTTTTTTTTTTGTTTTTTTTTTTTTTTTTTTTTTTTTTTTTTTTTTTTTTTTTTTTTTTTGGACCCAAAAAATGGGTCAGACTGAGTTTTAAATGGGTAAGGGTCACTTTGCCAATTTGACAACGCTTCTTGAAGTACTTTAAATCAATTTTCAAAAGTTTTTAAGTTTTAAAAAGCATTTTGAAAGTTATTAGAAGTAATGTTTTAAATCTGTGTATTCCTAATTGCATATTTTAGTTTATAGGATTAGATTTTGTTTAGTAGTTTTTAGTTGTTGTCTTTATGCTCGTTTTGAGTCTGTGATGCATTAGGAATTGAGTTGTTGAGTAGGGAATTGCCCTTCAAGATTTTAGTTTAAAACTGTTTCAAGTCACTTTTAGGTTTTCAAAGTAAAAAGCCACTTTTTGATACTAAGTTTAAGTCAGTTAACGTTTGTCTTAGAGTCTAAAATTTCTTTTACAAGTAGTTTATAGTATGGATTTTAGAAGTGTGAACTTAGTTTAAGGAGTATGGCTTATTATCAAGCTTGTTTAGTACGCTACAAAACCCATTTGTCTTTTCAAACTTCAAAAGTCTAAAAATATTAGTGAGAAACTGTCATTACATCAGATTGATTTTCATAGTCCAAATCTTGTTTAAAATTCTCAAAAGCAGGTTCTATTGGTTCATTGGGTGGTATTCTAAATCTGTTTTGGGTTTTCAGCATAATTCTGTTGCTTATTCAGTTCTTAAGATAACTTAAAATAGGTAGTTAATTAGTCCTTTTAAAACTGTCTTTTTAGTTTGCTGTCTTATAGCTTATTTATTGTCTTTCAGCTTATAATGTTTTCATATTTCCCTTCATTAGAGCTTATTAGGTTAGGTGCGTGTCTTCTTTAAGCTTATTTGTTCCCCTAGTGCTTATTCCATCCCAAAAAGCCAAACAGTTAGCTCTTTTAGTCTTAGTTTAAAAAAAATGCAATCTTTCAGCTTTTCTTGCTTAATTCTGGCTTATTTGTTAGATTTAGAGTAAGTGTTTTTGTAAAAAGTTCTTATTTTCAGTTGTGCTTTAAGTTTTTAAAGTAAAAAGAATGTTTTCAAAAAGGGAAGGCAAGGGGGTCGAACCCATGACCTCCCCCTTTGTATACCAAGCCTCAACACGCCACACACAAACCATTCGCCTTAGGGTCTTTTTCACTTAGTATTTTTCTTGTTTTATTTATATAGTAATTACTCAGTTTATGCTTATTAGCTTCTTTGCTTATTTTACTGCTTATCCTTTCAGCCATTTATCAAGTTTATATTTTTCATAGATTCTCCATAACTTAAAGTATTTTATGTATTTTTTTCCAGATTTTTAATAAATAGTTTACTATTTTTAATCATTTAATTTCATTAAAGTAGTTTTTAAATCATAAAAAAATTAAAAAAAAAATATAATTCTTTTTTAAAAAATTTTCTTTTATCATTTAGGACCTAGGAAAATTAAATTTGCATCCGTAGGGTCAAAATTGTTGGATTTAGTTTTTTAAAGAACGGGTTTTAAATCCCGTCATCGTTTTCGCTTTTTAACTTTAATTGCCTTCATTTTTTATGTTCCCGTAGACTTAGGATTCCTATCCCATGCCTTATTTATGTTTCCCGTAGAATTAGTTTTTATTTATATGGCTTATTTTGTTTCCCGTAGATTTTAAATTATTTATTTGCCTTTATTGCTTTCCCGTAGTTTAGGAATTAATTCCCGTGCCTTTGCTTGTTTTTCCCATAAATTTAAGTATTCTTTAGTTTAAATTTCCATAATTTCCCATAGATTTTGAATCCAAAAACCAAATCCTTCTTGCATTCAAGCATCTAAAAGTCAAACCTAAAACGTAATCGTCAATTTCACTCCTCGTTCTGAGAACGACCCGGGTAACACTTATCCGGAATCATTTATATCATACCCGTGAGTTTGTTGACCTTTTTCCTAAAAGGTTGACTTGGTTGACTCGCGGGGGTTTTATATTTTGATTAATATTATACTACTATTTGATATATAATTACCCCTAAAAAGTTGGTTATCAGCTACGTATGTCAGCAAGTGTTTAAAGTGTGCTAAGGTTAAGATAGAGTATAAGAAACCGTCTGGTTTGTTGGTTCAACCAGAGATCCCACAATGGAAATGGGAGAATATAACAATAGACTTTGTGACGAAGTTGTCAAAGACGGTAGCCGGTCAAGACACGATTTGGGTAATCGTTGATCGTCTTACTAAGTTTGCTCATTTCTTGCCTATGCGAGAAGATGACACGTTGGAGAAGTTGACAAGACAATACTTGAAGGAAGTATTCTCAAGGCATGGAGTGCCAGTTTCGATCATCTCTGATCGCAATGGGAGATTTACTTTACATTTTTAGAAGTCCCTTAATAAAGCATTAGGTACTCGATTGGATATGAGTACAGCTTACCATCCAGAGACCGATAGTCAGAGTGAGAGAACCATTCAGACATCGGAGGACATGTTACCTGCCTGTGTACTCGACAACACTTTGGTCATCACCAGGTCGACGGGTCTTCCGATATCCACTAGTCAATGATTCCTAATTTAGGTATGAGAATTGTCGATAACCTAAAATTATTAGCTTGCAACATTCCTGTGATAAAAACACATCAGATGTTTACACGTCACTATAACATGCCTCAGAGAACAGCCACTCCCTAAAGAGTATCTCACCTTGAAGGATCGCGCTAGAGACATGTTCACCCTCCGCCGGACGCACAGCGCGCCCTCGCATCAATATTAGGCCCTCATCGGCCTCGTGAGTCTTGTCCGCGATAGTCAGATCACTGGCCTCAGAGATTCATCCCAAAGAGTCTGACAGAGATAAATAGTTTAAAATCAAAGAGCAATTCAAGCTGTCTGTGATCGTTAAAAGAGTTATGCCGACGTGAGAAGGAAACCCCTTGAGTTTCAAGTAGGAGAAAAGGTCATGCTGAAAGTATCACTATGGAAAGGAGTGATACGTTTTGACAAACGGGGAAAGCTGAACCCTCGCTATATAGGACCTTTTACATCATTCGCTAATAGTTAGGACAGTTTGCTATCGAAGATGGGTGAACTCCCAGAGCAGTTGAGTAGAGTTCATAGTACATTTCACGTCTCGAAATTGAAGAAATGTATGGCTGACGAACCCTTTGCTATACCATTGGATGAGATCCAAGTTGACGACAAATTGCACATCATCGAAGAACCTGTCGAGATTATGGACCGTGAGGTCAAGCGTCTGAAGCAAAGTCGTATTCTGATTGTGAAGGTACACTAGAACTCTAGGAGAGGTCATGAGTTCACTTAGGAGCGTGAAGACCAAATGCAAAAGAAGTACCCGCATCGTTTCCCAATTTCTGCGTCTGTGGCGATTGCTACATCGTAAGCTTTGAGGACAAAGCTCTTCTAACGGGGAAAGGATGTGACACCCCGAAAATTTCTGATCAATAAATTAGCCGTTTCCGTTTAGTAGTTTGAATTTTTAAAAGTTTTGTTTAACTTTTTCGTTTAACCGGGAAATTATTCTGCTTTTATCCGAGAATTGTCGCCGGGAGAAAACCGGGACACCTAACGTTGTAGTATTTTGGCAATAGCCACATTTTTATATATTAAGGCAATATTTAAAATTTCATAATTTTCAGAGATACCGTTATTCGTTTCGTTACTTGCGTAAACCGTGTTTTATTTAAAAATGAGTATATGCATGGAAGGCTTAGACTATTAAACTTCATGCAAGAGCACTAGGCATCATAAAAATATTAAAAACCATTTTGCCCCCCCCCCCCCCCCCCCCCCCCACTCTTATTGCATGCATGTGTCCAATCCAACACCCCTTAAACCCTTGATTGCCATTTTGATTAACATCAATAAAGACAAAGTCCAACTCATGTTTTGTCATAGCTTCATTGTGGTTTGGAGATCATTCTTGGTCCCCTCTTCTTTTCTCTTGTCTTATCCCCAACACACACAAACACACTTTTTAGTGTGTGAGTAAAACTATTGGGCATTACTTATACAAATTATTCCACTTTCTCAATTCATCTATACACAAACACTAAAATTATTAAGTTTTCTATTCTTCTCCTTTGCTCTCTTTGTTTCGAACCTCACAGAAAACACCACACACTCTAATTTTCCAATCTTATTAATAAACCTTTGAAGATTTTGTGTTCGTGGTGACTATTTATTGTATGTCGGGTTGTTTATAAAACAACATTTGGGTTGTTTTTAGTCATCAACCATCCTTCTAAACCATTTCTTTTTGTAAGTCTCTTAATCTTTAAATAACTTGTACTTTCATAATCATCTTGATGCATACATGCTAGCTGTACAACTTATTTCGTAAAAACAAAGATTTTAAAAGAATCCTACATTCTATAAATGAAAAGGTTATGCTATTGGTTCGAAAATAATAAAAGAAAATATAAGGAAATCATAGTTTTGTGATCGTGGTTATTTTCGTGTAATAAAAATGGTATGTTATAGCTTATTGTATTCGGCTTATGTTAATAAGCTTTTGGAAAGCTTATTTTAATTATTTCGAGCTTATTGGACTTATTATTTGGTTCGGCCCAAGTATAGAAAAGAAGAAGAAATATTTATTTAGCTTATTTTGTTTCGACTTATATTTTGTTAGCTTATTTTCTAGCTTATTTTGAAAGGACAAGTAGTAAACTTATTCAGCTTAATAAATAAGCTTGAATATAGCTTATTGGGCTTATAGCCGCGTCCCACATACAAGGCCTAACAACATGAGCTTATTTTTGAGCTTATGTGGTTCGAATTATTATTGAGTGGCTTATTGTGAGCTTATTAATAGCTTATTATTAACTCGCGTGTTTATTATTAAAGGTTTTGCTTATCAGACTATATGGATAAGTAAAACTACATTTTTATACTTAACGGGCCAGGAACCTTACATAAATACAATACACCCAAATGCGTTTTAAAGCTTTGGTGTGGCTTTATTGAATAAGTTCACGAAAACTTGCGTATTTAATAGTGTACGAACTTAGAGCTATTACGTTGATAACTCATTTTTTACTATTGGACGTTGCGAATAATAAGAGATTTGATGATGTATAGTTTGTAATCATGAAAAGTGGATTGGAAAGTGATTTGAAAATGATTTTAAATAAAGTCTACGACTTTGGAAAACGTGTAAACACGAACGGGTCATGTCGAAATTTTTATAAATTATTATACTTAGAAAATACTAGAAAACGCACAAGATAAAACGAGATATGGGAATTTAATAAAGTGCCGAACCATACACACACACACACCACACACACATATATATATTACATATATATTTATACAATATATATATATACATATATATATATATATACAATAATTATATATATAACATATATATATATATATTTATACATATTATATATATATTTATACATATATATTTTATATATATCACTATTATATATTATATATATATATATATATATTTAAATATTTACATAGACATTTATATGTATTTAATATTAATTTTCTATTGTTATCTATTCTTTTTACTTACGAAAATCATTTTTACTATTATACAATCAACAAGCCGTTAATTTTTGTAAACATATTATCAAAAGTACACTAGTATATGCTTATGCATTATCCGTAATTCGTTGTTACTCTGATATTAAACCAAACCCTCATTTCATAGGTTATCTTTGTGAACCGTTGTTCGTTATTGTGTGATTTTATTCTAGACTATTCTTCTTTAATTCACCAATGGAGGTGAGTTCATAGCCCTACTCTTTAACTCGTTTTGAATATTTGTTTTATAACTTCGGGTGAGAAACATCGCTTGTTTTTAAAATTAGACACAAGTACTATACGTGAGAAATTCCCCGTTTACGTGTTGCCTAAGTTGCGATTAGACCACTATAGCCCGAATTATCATGAACCGTTAATTGTTGTAACCGTCCTGTTGGTTAAGTGAGAGCGAGTGAATAAATAGATCTATTGGGACTAATTATCCCTATCTGGGTAAGAAGCACTTACTAGTTTAAGACTTCCAAGAACTAACAGATATATGTCATGTCGAAATAGTTAGGTGGTCTTTGGTCGAACACCTGAAGGGAAAGCCTTTATAGCAATGTACATGGTATCTTTCAGTATTAGCTTCGGTGTCATGAGCTTAGTGCAACGTAAATGCCTCTTTTTGTGAAGTTGTATCTCCTATAACTGTCGCATACGTTTTGATAATCTTGTGGTCCACATTTAATACATTTGAACAAAACCTATGAATTCACCAACTTTATGTTGACGTTTTAAGCATGTTTTTCTCAGGTGCTTAGCATGGATGTTGTTGCTTGATCTATATGAAGTCTAGTTACCTGAACAAGTTTTCCTGATTTCATCTATGTTATCTTAAATACCGTTGTTGAACTTATTTAAGCTTTCGCATTTTAACTTTGAATCTTTTAAATTTGATCGATGTAAACTTATTATTATTTTGAATTTATGCAACAGTGTTTATTTTTAAAACGTACCCTTAGAGGTCGTTCTTTATGCTTTGCACTTGAGATATTCGATGACGTCACGCATCCGGACACTAAATCGGACAGGACCCTATTTGGGGGTGTGGCAATTACTACTCAGGTTACACATAATTAATTAATATTGAGAGTTTAATATGCAGAATTAAATTAACTACAAACCCTGGCCACTTTTACATGTATATGTTACA
>BQNB010008927.1:27276-88362 GCA_026074375.1 Tanacetum coccineum
AAAAAGTGTCCCTCGATTGGTCACTCCCATTTCTTGGATCTTCGAATATTTCGATGAACCATTCCGCCAAAAGTTTTTCCTCCTCTTGGGTCCAAAAGACTCGATCGGTTTTAGTTTCCTGAGGTTGTTTGCCCCGAGCTTGTTTTTTTGCACAAGATTTTTTCAGTTTTGTTTGTTTGTCGGGGCGACTTCGACATCAACATGATCGGTGTCAGATTGTGGTGGTTGGGACGAATGGAGTGGGAATTGGGTCGGTTGGGGTTATGGGAATTGTTGAGTTTGAGATAAAAAAAATGAAATTGCTCGGGAGTACAATTAAGAAACGGGTTGGCGAATGGGTTTGGGATTTGAATGTTGGGGCGTGTTGGTGGTATTCGAGAGATGGAGGAATTGGTAAATGATGGAGTAGGAGGATTTGACGAAGACGAAGAATTTTAGATGTTGCTGAAGTACTCGGGAATCCAATTATTGGGATCCATTAGAGGTGATTAAAAAAATAAAAAGAAGTGTATAAAAGATTGGAAGTATTGTATAAAAGATTGGAAGTGATATATAAAAAATGGGGGTTGTATAGGGTATTTATAGGGATTAAAGTGGGTATTGTTTTACAAAAAACAAAAAAACGGATATATTTTTGAATTAAGCCCATTGCCAACGGCTACTTTTTAAAAAAAATTAAAAAAATTAAAAATAAATAAATACGCAAAAACGCGAAACGTGGTACAGCGTTTCGCGCTTTCACGACACGTTTTGCCAGACCATTTGGGCTGGGGATAATGGCGCGAGACCCCAAAACGCCACTCGGGGTATGGTTCATTTGGCGTTTTTGGCCACGGCTCAAGCCGTGGCGTGCTGTACCTTGCCCTCTAAGGATGACAATTCAGTCTTATTTTGTGATAGCTTTTGATTTTGAGATCGTTACATAGTGATTCGAGGCAATTTCGGTATAGTAGAGGTTATTCGTGATCGAATTCGGATTGATTTGTGGTTATTAGTGATCAAATTCGGCGTGTTAGTGTTTTTGTGATTGGATTCGGTACTAAGAAGTGTGTATTTTTGAGCGAGAAAATTGAAAACTACAAAATTCACAGGATTCACTACTCCAAACGATTATTATCATCGATTTCGGAATTTCAGGACGAACTCGGTAAGAAAACCGTTATTTTACCAAATTCGGTGTATTGCTAATTTGTAATTCCGGCATTGTGGTGATTTTGGTGGTTTTTCTATTACCAAATTTGGTGTTCTATGGCTTCGGTATATTTCCTGTTTACCAGATTCGGTGTTATCCTCATTCGTTGGATTCGGCATTTTAGTGAATACGGTAGGTCTCCACCGAATTCGGTGTTTGTGGTTTCGGTATAAGTTTAGTTCACTGGATTTGGTATTATTCTTCTTTGTTGGATTCGGCATAATCTTCATTTGTGAATTCGGTATAACCATTGAAAATTTATTATTTGTAACTTTACCAGATTCGATGTGCACCTCATTCGTGGACTTGGTATTCTACTTAATTGTAATTTTGGTATTACAAGCTTTGTGTGAATTTGGTATTCATGTTTTATCGAATTCGCTATTATTCTCAATATTGATTTCGAGATTAGTTAGGGGTGTGAATTCGGTGGTTTCAAATAAGTTAAATTCGGTGGTTTGTTATTTTAGAGGATCCAGTACTTAAGACTTAGAAATTTCTTTGGTTGTTACAATTGAATTACTAAGTAAACCAACGTTGAGTGTACTAACCGTTCATATACAATTTGATTTCACAACATTAGTCTTTATTATCTAAAAACAATCCAAAGTACATTGTTTACTTTCAAATTGGTCACAATGACAAATTCTCATCAACAAGCCATTGTTGACGCTGGTTTTGAATCACGTCATCCAATGCTTGAAAAAGGAAGCTATGTTCTATGGTCGAGTAAATTTATGAAGTATATTGATGGGAAAAAGGATTACGGGAAGATGCTTAAGGATTCAGTTGAGAATGGTCCTTATAAATGAAAAACAATAAATGACCCAGGAAATGAAAAATACTCAGACAATTTACAGAGTGCAGGAAGAAAAGAAAATAACTTGAACGGTTTATGATAGAAACGTGTGCATCCAACTTTTTTCTTTGAACTTTTTGTTTTTGTTTTTTTTTGAGATTGCTTTGAAGGAGATCTTTTTCTTTTGTTTTCTGTTTGTTTTGTTTCTTTTTCTTTTTTTTTGATTTGGATTTTTTCTTTGTTTTGTTTCTTTTTTTTTGTTCTTTTTTTGTGTTACTTTTTGATTTGTTTTTTTTTTTTTTTGATTTTTTTTTATTATTGTTTTTTTTGAATTTTTGTTTTTTTTTTGTGTTTTGATTTGATTCTTTTTTTTATTTTTTGATTGTTTTTTTTTTTTTATTGTTTGTTGATTTTAATATTTTTTTTTTTTGTTTTAGATTTTTTTTTTTTATTTTATAGATTTTTTTTAATATTGTTTTTTTTGGAAGGAGATTATGTTTTTATTGGTTTGTTTTTTTTTTTTTGTTGATTTTTGATTGCTTTTTTGATTTTTGTCGTTGATTTTCTTTGATATTTTGTTGATTCTTGTAATTATTTTGTTTTTTTTTTTTATGTTTTTTTTTTTATTTCTTGAGTTTTGTTTTGTAACTTTTATCTTTTTTGTTTTTTTTTTTGGGGGAACTTTATTCTCTTTTTCATTTTTTTGTTGTTTTGTTTTTTTGTTTCTTTTATTTTCTCTTGTTTTTTTTTTTTTTGTTTTTTGTTTTTATTTTTTCTTTGTTTTTTGTTTTGTCTTGATTTAATTGTTTGAAGGAAGATTTGTCTTTTCTTTGTAATTGTTGTTTTTTTTGTTTTTTACTATTGTTTTGAAGGAAGATTCTTTTTCATTTTTTTTTTTGATTTTTTGAGGGATTTTTTTTTTACATTTTTTTGTTTTTGAAGGAGATTTTTGTTTTTTTTTTATGTTTTCTTTTTGTTTTTTGAATTATGGTTTTTCTTTTTTTTTTTGAAGGTGAATTGTTTTTTTGAGTCTTTTTTTGTTTTTTTTTGTTTTTTTTTTTTTTCACTTTTTGATTTTTTTTTTTTGCTTGATTTTATCTTTGCTTGATTTAATTTTTTGTGTTTTTATGTTTTTTTGTGTTGATCTATTGTCTTGATTTTTTGTTTTGTTTTGTTGAACTTTTTTTTTTGATTTGTTTTTTTGTTGTCTTGAATTTTTCTTTTTTCTTTCATTTTTGTTTTTTTTTTGTTGTTTTTTTTGTGTTTTTGTTTTTTTTTTTTGTGCTGGTTTTTTTTTTGTTTTTGTCTTATTTTTTTTAATATGTTTTTTTTTGACGCATTTCGTTTGTTTTCTGTTTTTTTTTTATTGTCTTTGAAACTTTGTGATTTTTTGTTCCCTTTTCTTGATCTTTTTTCTTTTTGATTTTCTTTTTTGTTTTGATTTCTTGATTGATTTTTGATTTTTTCTTTTTTTTGTTTCTTTGTTTTTTTTTTTGTGTTTTTATTTTTATTTCATTGTTTTTATTTATTTTTGAGGAGATTTATTTTTATTGATTATTGTTTTTGAATCTTTTTTTGACTTTTCTTGTCGTTGTATTACTTGTTTTTTTTTTTTTTTTTGTCTTTTTTTATTTTGATTTTTTTTTTCTTTATGTTTTCTTTTTCTTTTTTTGTTTTTTTGTTATTTTTTTGTTTTTATTTCTTTGCTTGTGTTTTTTTTTTTTAAGTTGATGAAGGAGTTTGATTTTTTTTGATTATTTTTTTGAATTTTTCTTTTTGATTTTTTTTTTTTATGTTTTTTGGTTTAATTTTTTTTTTTTGATTTTTTTGAATTTGTTTTTTGTTTTTATTTTGTTTTTTTTTTTTTTGTTGTTTTTTGAAGAGATTTTTTGATTGACTTATTGTATTTTTTTTTTTGTTTATTTGTTCTTTTTTGTTTTTCTGATTCTTTTATTTACTTTGATATTCTTTGTTTTTTTTTTTTTAATTTTTTTTTTTATTTTTGTTGTTCTGATATTGGATTTTTTGTTTTTTTTCTTTTTTGTATTTTTTTTGATTGTTTTTTTTTTTTTTGGTTTTTGCTCTTGTTTTTTTTATTTTTTTTTTTTTTGAGTTTTTTTTGATTTTCCTTGTGTTCCTTTTGTCTCTTTGGTGATTATGTTTTTATCTTTTGCTTTTGAGCTTTTCTTATTTAGTTTGATCTTGCATTGATCTTTTCTTGTTTGATTTTAATTTGCTTTTTTTATATTTTCTTTTGATTATATGTTTTGACATTTTTTTGTTTTGAGTTTTGTTTTTTTTGTTGAAGGAGGGGAGTTTGAATTTTTTTGTTTTTTTTTTTTTTTTTTTGATTTTTTCTTGTGAAGGATTTGTTTTTCTTTTGATTTTTTTTTTTTTTTTTTTTATTTTCCCTTTTGTTGATTTTTTTTTTTTTTTTTTTTTGTTTTGTTTGAGTTTGTTTTTTTTTTTACTCCTTTTTCTTTTTTTTTTGATTTTTTTGTTTTTTTTTTTGTTTTTTGATTTTGTTTTTTGTTTGTTTTTTTTTGTTTTTTCTTTTTGAATTTTGGTGTATTGTTTTTTGAGTTGTTGTTTTCTTTTTGATCTTTATGTTGATTTTTTGGAAATTGTTTTTTTTTTATGTTTATATTTTGTTTTTTTTGCCTTGTTTTTTTTTTTATTTTTATTTTTTGAATTTATTTTTTGTGTTTTTTTGATTGCTTTTTGTTGTTTTCCTTTTTTTTGATTTTTTTTTTTTTCTTATTTTTTTTTTTTTTTTTTGTTGTCTATTTTTGTTCTTGTTTTTTTTTTTTTGAATTCTTGTTTTGTTTTTTTGTTGAAGGAGTTTTTTGGAATTTGTTTGGCCTTTTTTGTCTTGGGGGGGGTTTTTTTTTTTGTTTTTTTTTTTTTTTTTTTTTTTTATTTTTGTTTTGTTTTTTTTTTTGTTTTATCTATTTGAATTTTTTAATTTTTGAGTTTTTTTGAGTTTCTTCTTTTTTTCTTTCTAATTTTATTTGATATTTTTCTCTTTTTTTTTTTTGTTTTTTTACTCTTTTATACGTTTTTTTTTCTTTTTTTTTTTTTGATTTTTTTTTTTGTGTTGAAGGTGATTTTTATTTTTTATTCGTATTTGTTTTTTTTTTTGACTTTTTTTTTTTTTTTTTGTATTGTTTTGGTTGAATTTTTTTTTTTTTTTTTTGAATTTTTTTTTTTTTTTATTGTTTTTTTTACTTTGACTCTTATTTATTTTATTGTATTTTTAAGTTTTTTTATATTCTTGAACTTTTTTTGTTTTTTTTTTGTTTGAAAGGAGATTGTTTTTTGTTTGTTTTTTGAAGGATTGATTGTTTTTTTTAGTATTTTTAATTTTTTTTTTTGATTTTATTGGTTTGTTATTTTTATTTTTTGAAGGAGGTTCATTGTTATTGTTTTTTTGTTTGTTGCTTTGTTTGTCAGTTGTTTTTTTTTATTTTTTTTTGTTTTTTTTTTTTTATTTTTTTTATTTTTTTGTTTTTGAATTGGTTTTTCTTTGATATTGAATTATTTTTTTTGTCTTTTATTTTCTTTGTTTTTTTTTTTTTCTTTTTTTTTTTCTTCTGATTTTTTGTCTTTCTATTTTTTTGATTGTTTTTTGTTCTTTCTTTGATTTGATTTTTATTTTTTTTTTTTTGTAATCTGTTTTTGTTTTTTTTGTATTGTTACCCATTTTTGATTGTTGAAGGAGTTTGATCTGTTTTATTTGAATTTTTTTTTTTTTTGATTTGTTTTTACTTTTGTTTTTTGATTGATTTTTTGTTGACTTGAATTTTTTTTGTTCTTTTTTGGATTTGTTTTTTTTTTTTTTTTTTTTTGATTTCTTTTTTTTTTTTTTCTTGATTGTATTCTCGTTTCTTTTGATAATTCTTTTTTTTTTGATTTCTTTTTTTGTTTTTTTTTTTTTTTTGATATTGTTTTTTTTTTTTTTTTTTGATGATTTTTTATCTTTTGACATTTTTTTTGGTTATTTTTTCTTGAGTTCTATATTGTTTTTTTTCTGATTTTTTTTTTTTTCTGTTTTTTTTTTTTTTTTAATTTGTTTTTTGTTATTTTCATTTTTTTTGATTTTTGGATTTTTTTATCTTGTTTTTTTTTTTTTGTTTGTTTTTTTTGATTTTTTTTTTTTGATTATGTTATTTTTTTATTTTTGTTGTTTTGAATTTGTTTTTTGATTTTTTTTTTCTTTTTTGTTTTGTTGTTGATTGAATTTTTTTTTGTTTGTTTTTTGATATTCCTTTTTTTTTTATATTATTTGTTGATGATTGAATGTTTTTTTTTTCTTTTGTTTTGCTTTTTTGTTGAAATTTTTTGGTTTTTTTTTTTTTTTTTTTTTTTTATTTTTTTGATTTTTTGTTGTTTTTTTTTTGTTTTTTATTTTTTTTTCTTTTTATTTTTTTTTTGTTTTTTTCTTTTTGCTTTGATTTTTCATTTTTTTTTTTTTTTTGATTTTTTTTTTGCATTTTTTTTGTTTTTTTTTTATTTTTTCTTTTGTTTTTTTTTGATTTTATTTCTAATTTTTTTTTGTTTTTTTTTTTGAATATTTTTTTTTTATTTGAAGTTGATTTTTTTTTATTTTTGTTTTTTCTTTTTGTTTTGATTTTTTGTTGTTTTTTGAGTTTTTTTTGATTTGTTTTTTTTTTGTTTATACTTTTGCTTTTTTTTGAAGTTTGTTTTTGCTTTTTTTTTTTTTTTTTTTTTTTTTTTTTTCTTTTTTTTTTTTTTTTGTTCTATTGTTGAAGGAGTATTGATTTCTTTTTATTGATTTTTTCTTGTTTTTTTTTGGTTTTTTTTTGTTTTTTTGTTTTTTTTTTTTGTTGTGTTTTTTTTTTTTTTTTTGTTTATTGAATTTTTTTTTTTTTTTTTCTTTTTTTTTTTTTTTTTTTTTTTTTTTATGTTTTTTGTTTTGGTTTGTTTTCTTTTTTTTCTTTTTTTTTTTTTTTATTTGTTGTGTTTATTTTTTTTTGTATTGTTAGATTTTATTTTTTTTGAAGGAGTTTGAATTTTGTTTTTGATTTGATTGTTTTTGTTGTAATTGAATTTTTTGATTTTTTTTTTTGAATTTTGTGTCTTTTTTTTTGAAGGTTTTTGAAGGTTTTTGTTGATTGTTGTTATTAATTTTTTTTCTTTTCTTTTTTTTTGTTTTTGTTTGTTATCATTTTATTTTTTTTTGATTTTTGATTTTTTTTATTTTTTTTGCTTTTCTTATTTTGTTATTTTTTTTTTTTTTTTTTTGGTTATTTTTTTTTTTTTGTTTGTTTGATTTTTCTTTGAATCTTTTCTTTTTTTTGTGATTGTTTTTTTTTTTTGTTTTTTTTTTTGAATTTTTTGCTTTTTATTTTTTTGATTTTTTGTTAGTTTTTTGTTGGTTTTTTTTTTTTTTTATTTTGTTTTTTGGATTTGATTTTTTTGATTTTTTTTTTTCTTTTTTTTTTTTTTTGAAAGATTTTTATTTATTTGAATCTTTTGATTTTTTTTTTTTTCTTGAGTTGTCTTTTTTTCTTTTTTTTTATTTTTTTATTTTTGTTTTTATCATTCTTTGTTTTATTTTTTTTTTTTTCTTGAATGCTTTTTTTTTTTATTGAAAGTTTATTTTATTTTTTATTGTTTTTGTTCTTTTTTTTGGTTTTTTTTTTCCTTTTGATTGTTTTATTCTTATGAGCTTTTTTTTTTTTGTTCACTTTTTGATTTTTTGTTTTTGTATTTTTTTTTTTTGTTTGTTTTTTTTCTTTTCGTGTTTTTTTGAATACTTGTGTTTTTTTGACTTTGTTGTTTTTTTTTTTTTTGATTTGTTTTTTTTTGATTTATTTTTTAAATTCTTCTTTTTGATTTTTTTTTTTTGTTGTTTTTTTGTTTTTTTTTTTTTTTTGAACTGTTTTTAGTTTTCTTGAATTTTTCTTATTGTTTTTTTTCGTTGTTTTGAATTTGTTTTGTTTTTTTTTTTTTTTTCATGTGTCCTTGTTGTTTTTTTTTGTTTTGATTTTCTTTATTAACTTTTTTGTTTTGTGTTGTTGTTTTTTGATTTTGATTGAAGGAGATTGTGTTTTTTTTCTTTTTTTTATTTATTTTGATTTTTTTTTTTTTTTTTTGAAGGAGTGTTTTTTATTTTGAAGGAGGATATTTTTTTTTTGAACTTAAATTTTTCTTTTTGAATTTCTTTTTTTTTTTTTTTTTGTCTGAAGTTTTTTTTTTGTTTTTTTTTTTTTTTTTTTTTTTTTGATTTTGTTTTTTGTTGTTCTTTTTTTTTTTGATCTTCTTTGTTTTTTTTTTTGTTTTTGTTTTTTTTTTTTTTGTTTTGTTTTTCTTTGTTTTTTTTTTTTTTTTTTTTTAGTGTTTTTTTTTTATACGTAAATTTTTTTGTATTATTTTTATTGGTTTTTTGTTGTTTATTGTTTTTTGTTTTTTGTTGTTTTTTTTTTTTTTTTTTTTTTTCTTGAATTTTTGACTTTTTTTTTGTTTTTTTGTTTGAGTTGATTTTTTTCTTCTTTTTGGTTTTTTTTTTTTTTTTTTTTTTTTTTTTTATTTTTGCTTTTCTTTTTATTTTGATTGAAGGAGACTATTATTTTCTTTCGACTTTTTGGAATTTTTTTGTATTTTTTTTGGGGGGGGGTTTTTTTTTTTTTCTTTTTTTGTTTATTTTCTTTGTTTTTTTTTTTATTTTTTTGTTTTTTTGTTGTTGATTTTTTTTTTGGTTTTTTTTTTTTTTATTTCTTTTGTTGGATTTTTCTGTTGATTGTTTTTCATTTGTTTGTTTTCTTGATTTTTTTTTTGATTTTTTGATAGTTTTTTTTTTTTTGTTGTTTTTTTGTTTTTTTGTTTTTTGATTTTTTTTGATTGAAGAGAGCTTTTACTTTTTTTGATTTTTGTTTTTTTTTGATTTTTTGATTTTTTTTTTATTTTTTTTTTATTTTTGATTTTTTTTGTTTTGTTTGCTGTTGTTTATTTTTTTTTTTATTATTTTTTTTTTTGATCTTGTATTTTGTTTGTTTTTTTTTTGTTTTTTTTTTTTTTTTTTTTGTTTTTTGTTTTTTTATTGTTTTTCTTGCTTTTTTTTTGTTTTTTCTTTCTTTTTGTTTTTGTATTTTTTGAAATTTATTTTGTTTTTTTGTTAATTTTTTTTTTTGAATGTTTTTTTCTTTTCCTTGAATTTTTTTGTTCTTTTGATTTTGACATTTTTGAAGGAGATTTTTTTTTTTTTTTTTTATTGAGTTTTTTTGTTTTTTTTTTATTTTTTTTTTGTTTTGTTTTTTTGTTTTTTTTTTTGAACCTGTTTTCTTTTTTTTATTTTTTTTTTTTTTATAGTTTTATTTTATTTGTTTTTTTTGTTTGTTTTCTTTTTTTGTTTTTTTTAGTATTTGTTGCTTGTTTATTTTTTTTTTTGATTTTATTTTTTTTATTTTTTTGGAATTGATTTTTGTTTTTGTTTTTTGGTTTTTATTTTTGGTTTTTTTGTTTTTTTTTTTTTTTTTTTTTTTTTTTTTTTTGATCTTTTTGAAGGAGATTTTTTTTGTTTTCTTTCTTTTTTTTTCGTTTTGATTTTTTCCGTTTTTATTTTTGTTGATTTTGGTTTTGACTATTTTCTTCTTTTTTTATCTTGAATTTTTTTTGATTTTGCTTTTTTGATATTTTTTCTTTGTTTATATTGAGTTTATTGTTTTTTTGTTGCGATTTTTTTCTTTTTTTATTTTTTTGATTTGTTTTTTCTTTTTTTGTTTTTTTTGTTCTTTTTTTTTTTTTGAAATTCTTTTTTTTTGGTATTTTTTTTGTTTTTTCTATTTTTTTTTTTTTTTGTTTTTTTTTTTTTTGTTTTTGATTTTTTTTTTTTTTTTTGTTTTGTGATTTTTTTTATTGAATTTGATTTGTTTGTTATTGCTTGTTTGAATTTATTGATTTTTTTTTGTTTTGTTTTCTATTTTTTGATTTTTTTTGAAGGTTTTGTTTTGTTTTTTTTTTTTTTTTGTGTTTATTTTTTTTTTTTGTGTTTATTTTTTTTACTTGAAATTTTTTTTTATTTTTTTATATTGACATTTTTTTTTCTAAATTTTTTTTTTTTTTTTTTATTTTGAAGAGTTGTTTTATTTTTTTTTATTTCTTTTGACCTTCTTTTTTTTTTTTTTTTTTTTTTTCTATTTTTTTTTTTTGATTTCTTGAAGGAGATTTTATTTATTCTTTTTTTGTTTGAATTTTTGACCTTTGTTTGAAATGTTTTTTTGGTTTCTCTTTTTTTATTGTTTTGGTCGTTTTCTTTTGTTTGTTGTTATTGAGTATTTCTCATTTTTTTGTTGTTGTTGTTTATTTTGGATTGTATTTTGTTTTTTTTTTTCTTTTTTGTTTCTTATATTTTTTTTTTCTTTTTTTTTATTTTATTTTTTTTCTTTGTTTATTTTGGATTATTTTTTTTTATTTTTTTTTCTGTTTATTTTTTTTTATTTTTGTTTTTTTTCTTTTCTTTTTAATTTTTTTTTTTTTATTTTTTTTTTTTCTATTGTTTTTTTTATTCTTTTGTTTTCTTTTTTTGTTTTCTTTTGATTATTTTTGATTTTTTTTTTTTGTTTTTTGATTTTGATTTTTTTTTTTCTATTTTTTTTTGGATTTTTTTTGGGTTTTATTTTGATTGTTTTTTTTTTTTTTTTTTTATTTTTATTTGCTTTTATTTGTTTTTGTGTTTGTTTTTTTTGTTATTTTTTCTTTGTTTTTTTTGATTTTTGTTGTTTATTTTCTTTTTTTTTTTTTTTTTTTTTTTTTTTTTTTTGATTTTTATTTTTTTTTGTTTTTTTTTTTCTTTTTTTTTTTTATGTTTTTTTTTTGTTGGGTTGATTATTTTTTTTTTTTTATATTTTTTTTTTTTTTTTTTTGAATTTTTTTTTTTTGTTTTTTGTTGATCATGATTTGTTTTTGTGAATTGTTTTTGATTTGTTGCTTTTTTTTATTTTTTTGTTTCTTTTGATTTTTTTATTTTTTTTTTTTGTTTTCTTTGATTTTTTGTTGATTTTTTTTTTTTTTTTTTTGATTTTTATTATCTTTCTTGATTGTTTTTTAGTTTTTTTTTTTTTGGGGGGGGGAAGAAATATTTTTTTTTTTTTTTTTTGACTTTTTTTGTTTTTTTTTTTTTTTTTTTCTTTGATTTGCTTTTTTTTTTTTTTTTTTTTTTTCTTTTTTTTAGTTTTTCTTTGATTTTTTTGTTTTTTTATTTTTGTTTTTTTTGTTTTTTTTGAATTATTGTTTTTTGTTATTGTTTTTTTTTGCTTTTACTTCTTTTTTTTTGATTTGATTTGGGTGAATACTTTTTTTTTCTTTTTTTTTTTTTCATTTTTGAAGGTAGATTTTGTTGTTTTTTTTTTGAATTTTTTGATTTTTTTTTTTTTTTTTTATTTTTTGTTGTTCTTTTTTTTTTTGTTCTTTTTTTTTTTTTTGAAGGTTGTTTTTTTTTTTTGATCATTTTTGATAGTAGTTTTGTAGTTGATCACTTTTTTTGTTTTTTTTTATTTTTTCTTTTTTTTGATTTTTTTTGAAGGTTTTCTTTTTTGTATTCTTTTTTGTTTGTCTTTTGACTTTTTTTTATTTTTTATTGATTTTGTTTTTTTTGTTTGATTTATTTTTTGATTTTTTTTTGAATGATTTTTTGACATTTGTTTTGATTTTAGTGTTTTTTTTTGGTTTTTTTGATTTTTTTTTTTGATTTTTTTTTGAATGTTGTTTTGTTATTTTGTTTTTGTTTTTTGTTTGATTTCTTTTTTTTTTTTTTTTTTTTTGGTTTGAATTATTGTTCTTGTTTTATTGTTTGATTGGGATTTTTGGAAGGAGTTTTTTTTTTTTTTTGAAGGAGTGTTTCTTTTTTTGAAGGAGATTCTTTTGATATTGCATTTTGATTTTGAATTTGTTTTTGATTATTTTTTGATCTCTATTGTTGACTTTTTTTTTTTTTTTTTTCTTTGATTTGATTTTGTTTTTTTTTGATTTTATTGATGATTTGTTTGGTTTCTTTTTTTTATTTTCTCCTATATTGTTTTTTTATTTTTTTTTTTTGTTGATTTTTTTTTGTTGTCTATGTTTTGTTTTTGATAATATTGATGTTTTTTGTCTATGTTTTTTTTGTGTCTTTCCTTTGTTGTGATCTTTTTATTGATTTTTTTTTGTTTTTTTTGTTTTATCATTCTTTTGCTTTTGGGTTTTTTGATTTACCTTTTTTTTTTTTTTTTACTTTGTTTTTTTTTTTTTTTTGTTAGTTATTTGTTTTTTTTTTTTTTTAGTTTTTTTTTTTTTTGTTTTTTTTTGATATTTTTTTGAGTTGTATTTATTAGTTTTGTTTTGTTTTTTTCTTTTTTATTTTTATTATTGTTGTTTGTTTTTTTTGATGTATTTTGATTTTTTGATTTCCTCTTATTTTTTTTTTTGTTGCATGTATTTGTGAATTTATTTTTTTTTTTCATTTGTTTTTTTTTTTGCTATGAATTTTATTTTTTTTTGTTTTTTTGTTTTGACATCTTTTTCTTTTTTTTTGATTTTTTTATTTTTTTTTTTTTGAAATTTCTCTTTGCTTTTTTTTTTCTTTTTTCTTTGAAGGCATTGTTTTTGTTGTTGTTTTTTTGTGATCTCATTTCTTTTTTTATTTTTTATTGATTTATTTTTTTTTGAAATTTTTTCTCTTTTTTTTTCTTTTGATTTTTTGATTTTTTGTTTTTGTCTTTTGACTTTATTTGTTTTTCTTTTTTATATTGTCTTTTTTGAGTTTTTATTTTTTTTTTGTTTTTCCGATTTATGTGTTGTTGTTTTATTTTTTCTGTTGTTTGATTTATTGTTTTTTTTAAATTTTTTTTTTGTTTTTTTATTTTTTTTTTTTGTTTTTTTGGTGCTTTTTTTATTTTTTTTTTTAATTGTCAATGTTTTCTTTCTTTTTTGTTTTTGACTTTTTTTTTTTTCTGTTTTTTTTTCTTTTTTTGGATTTTTTTTTATTGTTGATTTTTTTTTGTTTTAGTTTGATATTTATTTTTTTTTTTGAAGCTATCTTATTTTGATTTTTTTTGTTTTATTCTCTTTATTAACTCTTTATTTTCTTTGATTTGTATTTGAAGGGCTTTTTGTGTTGAAGTTTTTGAAGCTTTTTTTTTTCTGTTTATATTATCTTGATTTTTTTTTTTCTATTTTTTTTTTTTTTTGTTTTTATTTTTTTTTTTGATTTTATTGAATTTTGTTATTTATTTTCTTTTTTTATATCTTTTTTTTTTTTTGTTTTTTTTTATTTTTGATGTTTTTTTTTTTCGTATATTTTGAAATGTTGTTCTTTTGTGGTTTTTTATTTTTTCTTTTTTTGAAGAGTTGTTGTTTTTTATTTATATGTGTTTGTTTTCTTTCTTCTTTTTTTATTTTTTTTTGTTGTTTGTTAATTTTTTTGTTTTCTTTGTTTTTTTTTTTTTTGTTTTCTTCATTTCACTTTTTTTTTTTTTGTTTTTCTTGATTTTTTGGTTCTTTTTTTTGTTGTTTTTATTTCTTATTTTTGTTTGAATTTTTTTTTTTGTTTGTAGTTAGTTTTTTGGACATGTTTTTTTTTTATTTTTTTTTTTTAATTTGATGTTTTTTTTTTTTTTTTGATTTTTTGATTTTGATTTTTTATTTTTTTTTTTGATGAGATATTTTTTGTTTTTTTTTGTTTTATCTTTGGCTTTTTTGAATTCGTTTTTTTTTTCATTTGTTTTTGATTTTTTTTTTTTTTTTTCTTTATTTTTATTGTTTTTTTTGATTGTTTGTTTTGTTTTGTTGTCTTTTTTTTTTTTTTTGAAGGTTTGGTTTAATTTTTTGTTTGTTTTTTTGTTTTTGATTTTTGTTGTTGATTTATTTTGTTTTTATTTTGTTATTTTATTTTGTTTTGATTTTTTTTTATTGTTTTTTTTTCGTTGATGAAAATTTTGTTTTTTACATCTGTTGATTCTTTATTGTTTGATTTTTGGATGTTTTTTTGATTTTTTTTTTATTTTTGGGTGTTGGTAGGCTTTCTTTTTTTGTGTTTTTTTTTGGATTTTTATATTTTTTTTTTGTTTTTGATGATTTTTTTTGTTTTTTGTTTGTTTTCTGTTTTTTTTTAATTTACTTCTTGTTTTTTATTTTTCTTGTTTTTGTTTTGTTTTTTTTTTTGATTTTTTTGATTTTTGTTTTTTTTTGTTTTTGTTTTTCTTTCTTTTTTTTGAAGGAGTTTTCTTTTTATTTTATTTTTTTTGTTTTTTTTCTTTTTTTTGATTGATTTTTTTTTTTTTGTTTTTTTTTTTTTTTTTTTTGTTTATTTTTTTTTTTTTTTGTTTTTTTTCTTTTTTTTTTTTTTTTGCTTGTATTTTTTTTTTATTTGATTTTTCTTTTATTTTTTTTTTTGTCTTTTTGTTTTGACTTTTTTGTTTTTGTTTGTTTTTGATTTTTGTTATTTTTTTTTTTTCTTTTTTTCTTTTTTTTTTTTGTGTCTTTTTTTGATTTTTTGTTTTGAATTGTTTTTTTTTTTTTGATTTTTTTGAATTTCGTTGTTTGAATGTTGATTTTTTTTTTTCTTTTTTTTTCTTTTCTTTTTTTCTTGTAGGTTTTTTTTTTGATTTTTTCTTTTATTTTTTTTTTTTTTTTTTTTTTGGTTTGATTTTTTGATTTTTTGGAATTGTTGTATTGTTTTTTTTTTTTTTTTTTTGTGTTTATTCTTTTGTTTTGTTTCATTGATTTTTTTTGTTTTTTTTTTTTTTTCTTTTTTTTTGTCTTTTTTGTTTTTTGTTTTTTTGATTTTTTTTTGTATTTTTTTTTTTTCTGTTTTTGTGAATTTTCTTTTTTTGTTGATTGATTTTTTTCTATTTTTTGGACCTTTTTTTTGGCTTTTTTGTTTATTTTTTCTTGATTTTTTTTTTTTTTTTTTTTGATTTTTATTATTTTGGTAGTTTTTTTTTTACGTTTTTGAATTTTTTGTTTTTTTGAGTTTTGTTTTTTTTTTTTTTTTTTCTTTTTTTTTTGATTTGTCTTTTTTTTTATTTTTTTTGAAGGAGATTTTTTATTTTTTCTTTGTTTTTTTTTTTCTAACTTTTTTTGTATTTTGTTTTTTTTGTGTTTTTTGTTTTTTTTTCTTTGAAATTTTATTTCTTTTTGGTATTTGTTTATTTTTTGAATTTTTGATTGTTTTGTTGTGATTTTTTTTGAAGGCTTTGTTTTGTTGTTTGAATATTTTTATTCTTTTTTGTGTTTGATTTTTGGTTGATGATTTTTGTTTTTTTTGTTTTTTTTTGTTTTTTGTTTTGTTTTTTGTTTTGTTTTCTTTTTGGATTGATTTTGATTTTTTTTTTTGTGGTTTTTTTGAATTTTTTTTTTTTTTTTTTTTTTTTTTTTTTTTTTTTTTGTTTTGTTTTTTGATTTTTTTTTTTTTTTTTTATTGTTTTTTTTTTTTTACGTGAAGGATTTTATTGTGTGTATGTGGTTGTTGATTTGTTGTGTGTTATTGTTTGCGGTTGTTTGCTTTTGTGGAGTTGGTATGGGTTTGGTGTTTGGTTTTGGGAAGGAGAGGGTGTGTGGGGGTATGGGGTGGTGTTTTTGGGGGGAGGGGGGAGGGGGATGGGATGAGGGTTGGGCGTTGGGGTGGTGTTGGGGTGGAGGGAGGGGGGAGGGGGAGGGTGGGTTCAGTGGTGGTGGGGGTGGAGGGGGGGAGGGGGGGTGGGGTGGGGGGGGGTTGGTGGGGGCGGAGGGTGGGGGGGGTGCTGGGGGGGGACTGGAGGGGAGGGTGGGGGGGGGGTGGTGGGGGGTGTGGGGGGACGGGATGGAGGTGGGGTGGGGCGGGGAGAGGGTGGGGGGGCGGGAGGGTGGGAGGGTGGAGAGTTGGGGGGAGGGGGTACTGTGGCGTGTGGGGGGAGGAGAGGGGGCGGGGGTGGGGGGGTGGGGGGGGAGGTTGGTGGTGGCCGGGTGGGGGGGTTGGGTTGGGGGTAGGAACAGGGGGGGTTTCTCAGGAGGAGGGGGGAGTGGGAAGGGGGGGGGAACGTGTTTCGGGGTGGGGTGTGGGGGGGGGGGCGTTGGGGTAATGGGGTGGGTGGGGGGTGCAGACGAGTCTGGTGGGTGCGGTACAGGTTAGGGTGGGTTTGGAGGAGGGGGGGGGGTGGGTGTTGAGGAGTCTGGTGATAGGGGTGGGGGGATGTTGGGGAAGTACGGTGTGGGGAGACGGGGTAAGCGTTTTGGGGTGGGGGTGTGGGGGGGGTTTGGGTTGGATGGGGCGCTGGGGTGGGGGTAGCGGGGCTTTGGGTTTGGCGTGGTGCAGGGGGGGCGTAAGCGGGGGTGGGGTCGGGTAGTGGGTGCAAGGGAATGGGGGGTGGAGGGAGGCGGCTGGGTGGGTGTGGCTGGGCGGGGGTGGTAAGGGGGTGGGTTGAAGGTGTTGGGTGGGGGTGTGGGGGGGATGGTGGCGGGTGTTGGGGGGCGAAATGGGGGTGGGTAGGGCAGGGGGAGTGATTGTTGTTGTGTGTGTTTATCGTGTTAGTTTGAAGGTTTATAAAGTCTGATCGCATAGATATGTCGTCTTCGTGTTGCAATAGTTGTTGAAGCTTTGGTGATAGGTGGGTTGGGGTGGGATGTTGGTGGTTGGGGGGTGTGGCGGGGGGGTAGGGGGGGGTCTGTTAGGCGGCGTTTGGGAGTGGGGTTGTTTGTTGGGGGTTGGGTGGTTTAGTTGGTCGTATATCGTCTTTTCTTGAGGGTTTATGACGTGTTTAGGTTGGTTTGCTTTGTTATTTACATGTGTTTCGTTGGTTGTTTTTGTGATTGTTGTGGTGTTTTGAAATCAAATTATTTTTATTGCAGACTTTCTCGAGTTTTGTTTAATGGTGCATTTTTTGTATCTTATTCTATGTTAATCTTTTTTATATTAATTTTTTTTTGTTTTTTTTTTGAGCTTTTTTTTTTTTTTTTTTTTCAATTTGTTTACTTTAACGGTTCTAATGATGTTGGCTTATTGGTGTTTTTTTTTTTTTTTTTTTGTATTGAATTTTTGAGTTTTCTTTTTGTATTTTTGAAGGAGCTTTTTTTTGTGTATTTATTTATTATTTTTTTTTGTTTATGTAGTTTTCTATGTCCTAGGCTTTATTTTTATTTTTTATTTTTGTTTTTTTTTTTTTCAGTCTTTTTGTTACTTTTTTTGACTTTTTATTGATAGTTATTCTATTCTATTGTTGTTAATAATTAATTTTTTTTTTAGAATTGTACTGTTGTCCTTTTTTTGTCGAGTAAATTTATGAAGTATATTGATGGGAAAAAGGATTACGGGAAGATGCTTAAGGATTCAGTTGAGAATGGTCCTTATAAATGAAAAACAATAAATGACCCAGGAAATAAAAATACTCAACCATTTACAAGAGTGCAGGAAGAAAAGTATCTTACGGGTAATGATAAGAAACGGTTTGAAGGAGATATTGATGCCATGAACACAATTCTTTTGGGGATTCCAAATGACATCTACAATTCAGTTGATGCATGCAAAACTGCTAAGGCAATGTGGACACACGTAAGAAGACTAATGCAAGGCACAAATCTAAGTAAGCAATAAATAGATTCAAGGCTTACGAATGAGCTTGATAAGTTTATCTCAATAGTTGGAGAGTCTCTTGAATTAATTTTTGATCATTTCTCAACGCATATGAATGGCATATATCGTAGTAAGGTCTTACCCAACACGATTGCAATCAACACAAAGTTTCTTAATTCACTACAACCAGAATGGAGTAAGTATGTTATTATGGATCGTCAAAAGCATAGTCTTCTTATGGTTGACTATTATGTTTTATATGAATACCTCAAGCAACATGAAGTGAATGTGAATGAATCATGAGCAAAACGAGCTGCTAAAGTACATGATCTTCTCGCTCTTGTTGCAAATTCATATGCTAGTTCATCTCATTTTCGACCTTCACAAGCTCACTATGTTACTCATCCTCCTTCTGTGAATAACTCTAATGATGCTCAATCGTATGATTTTTAAGGAGATGTAACTAGTGATGATCAAACAAATATTTTAACTACAAAAATGATGCTACTTGCTCATGCAATCACTCAACATTATTCTACACCAATAAACAATCATCTTCGTACTTCTTCAAACATAAGGAATCAAGCTTATGTACAAGATGGTAGAGTTGATGTTCAGAGTAAGAATGTTGGGAATGTTGGAACTAGTGGACAAAATTCTAAGAGAGTTGATGGTAATCAAGGAAATACTGTTGGAAATGTGTATGTTCAAAGGACTGCTGGAAATGGTACAAATGTTCAAAGGACTCCAAGAACTAGTGCTAATTCAAGAAACACACCAAAAATTCAGTGCTACAACTACAACAGGAAAGGTCATTATGCTAGAGATTGTCAAATCCCAAGGTTCGAGATTCACAGTTTTTCAAGGAGCATATGCTGTTAGCAAAGAATAATGAAGCGAGGATTAATCTAAATGACAAAGAGAATGATTTTTACTAGCAGATGCAGCTGAAGAGGAGGAATTCGAGGAGCTTAATGCTATCTGCATCACGTTGGTAAGGATCCAGTCGGTCGTTAATGATTCTGATGTAGATTCTGACTTTATCAACGAGGTACATAGTTGTGAATCTTGCTTTATGAATGAGATATTTTCAAATAATGATCATGAGCAAAATGACACTATTAACCTACATATGATGATGATTAAATTGATAGCAATATCATATTTGATAACTCAGATGTTGAGGGTACTAGTGAAACCGTTGAATATGATATCAATGCTCATGATCAACATCTTGTTGAAATGGAATCCTTAATGAGAAGTGTGAAATTAGAGGCTTAGAAAACACATAAGATTATGCAGAAGTTAAACAAGCAAATGCTTTGTTAACTTAAGAACTTGAGAAGTACAAGGAAAGGGTTCTGGTGTTTAAAACTAAACCAGAAAACAAAAATGTAGGTTATACAATCTATATCAAACACAAATAGAATCACTTAAAGTTTTCTAGAGAGAGAGAGGGTGGAAGCTTAGAGAGAGAGTAAGGGATAAATACCCATGTGATAAGATAGCAAAATAATACACCAAGTTTCACTAACCAACATCCTCCAACTTAGTCTTCCTTTTATAGGCTAAGGAGACTTTACAAGTTTACTAGATGGGGGGATGTGGGATGTTTACATGTTTACTACGTACATAATGTAACATGACATATTAAGTAAAATAGTTGTAAGTGACCAACACTTTATTGAATCCTAACAATCTCCCTCTATGGGGTGGTCACTCAGGCCTAACTAGAAGTCTATAGTCAGTTTCCATTATTCTGCATCCAACAAAGCTTTGAAGCCTTCTCTTCTGTCGTCTCTCCTTCAACGTCTCTTCAATTTTCTTTATCATTGTTGTTGTACTCTTTATGTCTTTCTTTGTCTATTCACGACGATCCAAGTTTGCATTGTCAAATCCTAGCACATTGTCTGTTAACATCACTTTGAGCTTTTTACAAACATCTTTGAGTGTCCCATCAATGAACTTGTATGTTTCATCATGTCTCGTCAACGTGTTTTGCTTATCCTTGTTTAGGTACACAACTCCTAAACGATCACTCATGGTAGTGTAGGGATGTTTGTATTGAATACCTTCTTTGAACAACTGTGGCTTTGTCAAGTTGAGCTTCGTTTGGTAATTTTCCACTCTAAGCTGTACATTTTCAACCCTCTTCTTTATCATGATTCTTCTAATGTAGAGGAGTAAATGTTGGAATTTAAGATAAATTCCATATTTTTATGTAATGATAGAATATACTTAGATTAGGATCAATGTGCATAATAGATAATAGTATAAGGACTACTAATGTAATTTATTTATACTTAGCTACTCCTCTAAGTATAAATAAGGCATAAATACCACCACAATGATGTAACAACATTGCACACCAAGTCATTTTGTATCAATATTAAAATGAGAAAAAGATAATTAATAAAAAATTCTCTCTCTAAACATACATTAAACACACCTTAATCTACACACACTTTATTCCATCAATCAAGATCTTATATTTCAATATGTGGTATCAAGAGCCAGTGATTACGGATTAGTGCTTATTCTAGTATTCATGTTTTAGAGATTGAGGATTTGATTTCGTGCTTAATGAGGGCTTATCTTGTGCTTATTTGTGCTTATTTTGATCATATACTCACACATTTTGTTCTTATACGTCACACAACTCATAATTTCGTTCAAATACAGAAAATGACGTGAAAAAGTCTTAAAACGTTGTTAAAAGGATAAAAACTTGTATCTTTTGAGCTTATTTGTTACAGTTTTGAGTTGTAAAAGTCATTTTCAGAGCTTATTTTTGGATGTAACCATTTTTGATAAAGCAAGAGAAGTTTGAAACTAGTGAATGAACATTGAATGTAGCGAGTGAGGTTTGGAGATAGCAAAAGAGTTTGATTTTAGCGATACAGGTTAAGCCTCAAAACGTGCGAACCACGTTAACGGTTGATACAAGCGAAAAAGACTATCACTCAAAACGTGTGAACCACGTTAACGCTTGAAACAAGCGAAAAAGACTTACAATCAAAACGTGCAAACCATGTTTTAGTTTAATATAACCGAACCTTCTATTTGTTCAAAAGTAGCAAAAGAGACATAGGCATTTCAAATGAAGCGAATCTGCCTAAGTTTTGAATCTAGCGAACCAGGATTTGAAAAAGAAGCAAACTAGGTTTGTGACAAGCGAACAAGTAACAAGCGAATGAAAGAAGCGAATTTGGTTTTGGCATAGAAGCGAACGAGAGGTCTTTTAACTCGGTAATAACCGAGTTCTACTAAGTTGACTCGAATAATTTTAGGGTTTGCATGGTTGATTATAACATTTAATGCTAATTGGAGCCCTAATTGGTTTAACGAAAGTAACTCCTAAAGTTCAAAGTACATTACACCGTTAGTCCCTCGTTAGTTCCTTGTTAATGGTAGTTATATTGTTTAGGATTTTAAAAACAAAAAAACAAAAAAAAACAAGTTTTTTGGCGGGAAAACGGGAGTAAAATTTAATTTCTAGGGTATTCTTAATATCGATATTTTATGTCAATTTTAAATTTTGGCCTAAAATTTAATTTTTTGAGACGAAATTCAAATCTTTACTGTTAAAATTGACATTATACTTTTCGAATTTCATTTTTTTTCACTACTCTTAGAATTGAATTTTTAAAGTGAATTTCAAACTTTAGCAAAAGAAATTTTTGGCGGGAAATTGCGAAAGATCAGTATTTGTTTCAGACAAGATGTGTCGTGATGTTATTACGATTGGTTTGAAAATGAGGATTTCGTTGTTGTATCAGGGTGAATATTCTCAGTGGCGTGAGTGGTTTATGATCTATCTTGAAGAGCAAACGGATGGTGAAGCGATGATTCATTCTATTACTTATGGTAAACAATCATTGCATGTTGTTACTCAAGTGTCACTTGCTAGAACTGCACCGAATGCACCTCCTATTCATAAAAGATCCCAAATCATGCAATGCTGAAGAGAAATGAATCCGAACGATTGATCTTTTTTCTACATCTCTTTTGATTCAAGGGCTTCCAAATGACATTTATTCTCTTATTGATAGCAACGATACTGCCCAAGAGTTATGGGATTCACTTGAAAGGCAGATGGGTGGTTCTGAGTATGATGAACAAGATAGGAAAGCTGCAATCTTGTATGAGTATGAGACATTCAAGGCTACCGAAGGAGAGCAATTAGTTGATACTTATCTTCGTTACTTACAAGTGATCAATGATTTGAAGAAGTATGGTTATAAGAAAGACAAATGTGAGTTGAATTACATGTTCTTGAACAATCTGCACCAGAATAAAAACAATATGGTCTTATACATGAAATAGTACTATTTGGAGGCTACCACCTCCGATCTGTGACGACTAGCTATCGTCTTGTGTGGGGAAAAAATGCCACAAGGATGCATTGTATAGAGAATAAGATACACTTATAGCGAGAGTGTATAGTGGGCATTATATTGAATATTGGTAAGGTTCGAATGGTCATGTAGGCTTATAATATTCCACCTGATTAACTTGTATTGCGCACATAGTTTTATCCCAATGAATATTGACATAACTGATCTTGGTTCGGGAAATTTTATTTTTATTGTTTATATATATAAACTCTATGGATTCACTCAACATTATTGTTGACTTTTTGCATGTTTTATCTTAGGTCCTTGAAGGTAATTCGGTGTTGGAGATATGAAGGCCCGCTAAATAATTATTCATTTGAAAATGTTTTGTAAAACGTTGTGTGATGTTGTTAAACTTATTGGGACCGTGATGTAAACTTTATTTTATTCAAATGAATGGAAATTTTCTTAAAACGCCTCTTTTTGAGTCGTTTTCTATGATTTGAGTTATTGTGCTATGATGTAACACCATTGGACCCTTCCGCTGACCGAGCTAAATTGAGGGTGTTACAGATTGGTATCAGAGCCAGGTTATAGAGAACAAAAGATTTTCAAAAATAAAATAAAATGAACGAACGAATTTTTGAAATCTTTTGACTATAACGGTGCAATAGAAATCTCCGAATTACCGACGGGACAAGAATGAGAAGGATTTATTTATTGATATATTTATGAAATAACTATATTATGTGGTAATATGAGATTTTCATTTATTTTGAATATAAATGTTGATTATGTGATTATTTTAATACTAATTGAGATATTTATTACGACGAACAGTGATTGTCATGAAAGATCCCTAATCATCTAACCCTAACTACCGAAGCATATTTCCCGAAAGAACCTAGTTGTTCCGAGCCAAAACCAAGTTGTGGTTATTCATGTTCCCAACGAAATGGTTGTCATTCCGATGACGTTGATTTAGTTGATTATGATGTGATGATGGAAGAAAACCCGGAAGAAGATTCGGAAAAGACGGTAGGAGGATAGAACCAGAACCGAATAATGGGCTTGTGAATCAATTTGCCTCACATGTTGACCCACATCAGCCCGGTGTTATGATTAATTGGTTAGAGGAGAATGATGGTGTAAATGAAAGTGTTAGTAATGAGGATATTGAAGACAAAGATGTTGAGATTGAGCTCGATGACGATGCTGAGTTGATATTTCTTTATGAGGTGGAGGGTGACAAAACCCTGCCACATGGAGGTGAGTCTTCCAATTCTATCCCCAAATAACAGAGCCACCTAATGCGGAATTCTGTATCATCCGATTCTGAGTCATAGGAAAAGGAGGCCGACGTTGCACCTGAGGACACTTTTGGGACTATTACCCAAAGGCCTTATGCTGTTCGCGACTTTCCGAGGGGTGTATTTGAGGTAGGAGAGCCATCTTCTGCTCATGACTCATCTTATGTCGGTGGAATTGCACTTGGGCATTGAGACATGATTTATAGGGTCCGTCGCACGATCTAGAGTCCCTGATAGCTGAGTTGGGAACATGCCAAACGGAGATTGCTCTTTAAAATAAAAGGAATAAGATCAGGGAAAAAAGTGAGAGAGATTCTCTTATCATGATTTTGGGAAACATTGAGCATGTTTTGGGTGATGTTTTAGAGAGGTTGAAGGTGTTAAAGAGCAGGGAGAATGCTACTTCGAAGAAGAAGTTGGTTGAGGCTGAGATGAAGTTAGAGTTGGCTCATATAGAGGCCAATGTAGTGATTTGGACATGTTGTTATGGGGGGGGGGCATGATTATGGTGAATGTATTCCATGTGTGATGTTTTGAAATGTTTGGTGATATATATTGTGTTGTTTTGAATTGTAATAGTGTAATTTGTGTGTGATGTGTTTTGATTTGTGTTGTGTTGTGTGTGGTTGTGATGATCGGTGGGCAGATTTGATGTGTGTGTGGTTAGTAATGATGTATGTGATGTTGTGATGATGTGGGATTGATTGAATTGTTGATTTTGTGATTTGTATGATTTGTGTGATGTGTTTGAATGTTGTGGCTATGTTTCTTTTTCATGTGATTGATTAATATGATTTTTGTGATTGTGTTGATATGTTATGTGTTATATGACCTTGTTGATGACTTCAGTGTGATTGATTGATGTGTTTGTTTGATTTATGAATGTTTGATTGTATGATTATTATGTATATTGAGTTGTTGTTATTTTTGCATTATGATTGAATGCATTGTTTGTAATTGTGTATGGATTCGTGAATTATTATTTGAATGTGATGTTGATGTGTGTTTGTTGATTGTTTGTTGTGTTCTAATGTGTGTGTTTGATTGATTTTGATGTGATTGATGATAATTTGTGTGTGATTTGTATGATGTGATAATATGTTATGTTGTTGATGTATTGAACATTTGATTTGATTGTATGTTATGATTTTTATGTTGTATGTGATGTGATGGTGATTGATGTGATTGTGTTGAATGATGTTTGAGTTATGTTGTGTGATGTTACTGTGTTTATTCAATTGATCGTGATGATGTTGTATGTGTGTGCATTTTGGTATGTTTGAAATATTGTGTGTTGTTTTTTTTGATATTCTTGTTTGATGAATGTGTGTGTTTGTAATGGTACATGATGATTGTTTATTTGTTTTGTTTTGATTGTAATGTTTGGATATTGTTGAAAATTTTTTGCATTTGATTATGTTGTTTTTTATTTGGTGAATGATTTAATGTTGGATGTTTTGTTGTTGAAATGTGTGATGATGATGATATGATTGATGTTGATTATTGTTTTTGTATGTGTGAAATTATTTGTTGATTGTTGATGATGTGTTGTTGATGGATTGTAAAATTTGAAATGATTATGATTTTGATGATTATATTTGATGTTGTTGATTTGATTTTTGATGTGCATGTGTGTTGTGTGATGCATGATTTGTGAATGTTTGACTCTGTTGTGTTCGTGTTATGTATTTATGTGTGTGCTTGTGTGTTGATATATTTGTTTGATGTTTGACATGAGCTGATATGATTTGATTCAATGATGTTTTGTATCAATGTTGTTGATTTGATTTGTTGTGTTGTGCACACTTGATGTTGGTGTTGTGTGATTGATTTGTTATATGTTTATGTGATTGATTTTGTATGATGTATTTTTTTGTGATCTGAAATTATGATTGCATGTGTGTGATTGATGGTTGTTTTATGATGGCATGATTATATGTGTTATTGATGATATGAATGTGTGTTGCTGTGGTTTTTGTGTTTGTGTTGTATGATATTTTTTTGTTTGGATGTATTTATATGACTTATGATTCATTATGTGATTTTCAATTTGTATTATGAATTTGATTTTATTTTTGTATGATGATGTGATTTGTTATTTGTAATTTGTGAATTTGAATGTTTTGTGTGTTTTGTGATGTAATGATTTTCATTTGTGCATTGCAATTGATATGTGTGTTTCTATGAATGATTTTGATGAGTGTCATGTGGATATGTTGTGTTAATTTTGTGTTTGATGTTGTGTGTGTTGTGATTGTGTTGATTGATGTTTTAATTTTGCTTGATGATGCTTTGATGTGCATGTATGGATGTGATATGTGTATTTGATTTTGATTGATTGTGATATGATGTTGATGACATTTTTGATGTATGTTGTTTGATATTGGTTGTGCTTGTGATGATGTTGATATATGTGATAATTATTGTGCTTGTTATGTTTGTGTGTGTAATGTGATTTATAATTTGATGATGTGTGATATTGTTGTGATTTGATTTGTTGTGATGAATTTCTTATGGATTGTGTTGATTGTGATGTTGTTAATTGATGGTTGATGTGTTTGTTTGTGTGTGATATTGCATGATTGTATTGGAATGTTTGCTGATGAAAATGTGTGATTGATGTTTTTGTGTGTGATTTTTTGCTATTATTGTGTATATGTTGTTTTGGTTGATTTGTTTGTGATTGGTGTATTTTCACTGTGTTGTTTGTATGTGATGATGATAATGTTATTTTGTTTGTGCATTTGTTGTTGATATGTGTTGAAATTGTTTTTGATGTTATGGATTGTGATTATTTTTGATGTGTTGTGAATGATGTTTTATGCATTTAAATGATTTTTGATGTTGATGTTTTGATGTTGAGTGTGAAATGATGATTGATGGTTGAATATATGTGTGTTAATGTTAATTCTTGTTTTGTTTTGTGCTTTTAATGAATGATGATTTTTGTGTTGCTGATGATGTTGTGTTTTGGTGTTGTGATTGATGATTGTTGCAATTGTGTGTGTTGATGTATTGTTATGATTTTTTTTTGAATGTTTGATGTGATGAAATTGATGGGGTGTGTGTGTGTTTTGTTTTATTTGTTGGATGTGATGATTGTGTTGAATTGATTTGAAATTTATTGATTGTGATGATGAATTTGATGTGTTTTGATGAATAATTTGATTGTGATTATTATTTTTGATTGAATGATTTATGTGTGTGTTGAAAGGTGATGCATGTGTTTTTGTATGATGTTGATGTGAAATGATGAATTTGATGTTTGAGTTGATTGATTGTTGTGTTGATGTGTTGATGTGATGATGATGTTTGTGATGAATTGTTGATGTAATTTGTCTTTTTTTTGTTTTACATATGTGTGGGATTTGTGTATTGATGTAATTGTGTTGTGTGATGTGTTATGAATGGTGGTGTGTTTGTTTGTGTTTGTGGAATTGGTTGGTGATATTGTTTTTTTGATATTGTGTGTCGATTTTCAATTGCATGTTGTTTGATATGATGTGTGTGATATTTTTATTATTTGTTGTAGTTATGATGTAAATTATGATCTTATTTTTTTTCAGATGTGTTGATGTGATCTTTATGATTGTGATGAAATGTTTTGATTGTTGATTGTGATTGATTTGTTGAAATGATTTGATGCATGATGGTTGTGATTGTATGTTTGATTTATTTGTATTGTTTATTGATTTGATGAGTTGTGTTCATTTTGAATGTGTGACTTTTCATTGTTTTTTGATGATGAGTTGTGAATGTGATGTTGTGTGTGATGTGATGTTTGTTGATTGTTTTTGTTTGAATTGTTGTCATATGTGTAGATTGGAATTGTGATTCTTTGTTGATATGTTGTTTGTTGTTTGTGATGATGTGTGATGTGTTAATGAATATGATGTGAAATGTATGATGATGTGTTTGTGAAAAATGTTTGTGTTTGATGGGTTTTGTGTTATGTTTAGTTTGTTGATGAATATTTTTGATATTGTGTTGATAAATTGATTGTTATGTATTGTGATGTGTGATTTGTGTTTTGTGTTTTTGATGTTATTATTGTGATGTGTGTTGATTGTGTTTGTTCATGTATGTGATGATGTTGTGATTGATGTGTGATGTGTTGATGATTGATGGATGGGTGGCATTTTGCATTATTTGATTGATATGTTGATTTGTGATGTTTTGATTGATTGTTTATTTTTGGGAAGCCTGGGTGATGTTATAGTGTGTATTTGATTTTTGATGTTTTTGTGTTGATGATATGACATGATGTTTTTTTTGTGGATGTGTGTGTTGTTTGTTGTAATTTATGCTGATGTTGATTTTTGCTTATGTGTGGATGAGTAATTGTATGTAGATATATGTGTGTGATTGTTGTGATATGTTGAAATTTTGTGTGTTATGTTGAATGTGGATTTGTTGGATTGTTATGTGACTGACATTGTGGAAATTCTATGTTTGTTAAATTGAATTTATGTGATGGATGTTTTGTGTGATTGTGTATGATTGAATTTTGTTTTGTTGTTGTGTGATGTTTGTTGTATATTTTTGTGAAATAATTGATGTGATTGATTGTTGTGATTGTTGATTGTGTTTGATGAAATGTGCATGATATTTTTTGTTGTGGATTGTTGTGTGATGATTTTGCATTTGCATTGCTATGAATTGATGATATTTGTGTGTTATGGATTGTGTTTTTATTTGTTCATGATGTTGTTTGATTGTTTGGTTTGTTGATTTGTTGATTATTGTGATGAATTTGTTTTTTTTATGATTTTGTTGTTGATGATGAATGGATGAGTTTTGTATATTTTATTGAAGTTGATTGTTTTGATGATGTTATTGTGTTGTGTTTGTTGTGTATGATGGATGATTTTTGTGATGTGCATCGTGTTGTGTGCAATGATTAGTGGTTGATTTGTTGATTTTGCTGCATTGATGTTTGGCATGATGAATTGTTTATTGATTGATTGTGTTTTTAATTAATTTTTGTGTTTTGTTTATTGGTGATTATTTTGTATTTGATGTAATGTTGTTTTGTTATAGACAAATTTGTATTTTGATATGGATGTTGAAATGTATTTGTTGATTATTTGAATGTTTGTTGATGTGGCATGTATTTTGTGTTATGAATGTTGATGTGATTGTATTTGATTGTATGATGTGATTTATGATTTATTGATTGTGATTTATGTGATATTGTGATGATTTTGTTGTGAATGCTTGTATGTTCATGATTTAATTTGTTATATTTTGTGTTTTTCGTATGTTATGAATTGATTTGTGTGATATCTTGATTATTTTATGTTGTTGAATGATGATGATTTTTGATAATGTTGTGTTTATGTATGAATGATTAGTTGATTTGAATTGTTGTGATTTTATGATGTGTTAAAATATGATTTGTTTGTGTATGAATTGTGTATGTGATGACTTTATATTGTTATTTGTCTTGTTATTGTTTTGTGTGTGACATGTGATGTTTTGCGCATTTGTGTGATGCAATGGATATTGTGATGTGTGATGATATTTTTGTATGATTTGTTTTGAATTTTTTTTTTTATTTGCATATGTGTGAATTTTTGTGATATTGTGTTGTGTTATTTGTTGGTATTGTATTTGTGGTATGTTTGATTGATTGAATGTGATTTTGTTGTGTGATGTGTATGTGATGTGATTTTTGTATGTATTTTTAGTTTTTTATTTTTCTTTTTATTTTGTGTGATGTATTATTGATGTTTTATGTGATTGATTGATGTTGTGAAATGGTGTAATATTTGTGTGATTGATGTTTGATAATGTTTGTATGATGTTTTTATTGGTGTTTGAATGGTGTTTGTTGTATATGTTTGATTGTTTTGATGATATTTGTGTTGTTATTTTTTTGCATTTGACTGTTGATGTGATTTATGATGTGTTTGATTGTGTTGATTTCGTTTAACTGATTGAATTAATATGATTGTTGTTGATTTATGATGTATTTTAACTTGATGATTGTTGTTGAATGTGATTATTTTGATGATGTTTATGTTATGTGTTGTTTTGATTGATTGTGTTGATATGTGTTATTATTATCATTGTGATAATGATATTTATTATGATATGGCTTGCTTTTGTTGATTTTGATGTGTGTGATGATGTGATTTGATATTGGTGATTATTGTTGTTTTGATATGATTGTTGAATGATGTGTTGTGTATGATGGTTGGCATGTTGTGTTTGTTTGGTGGTATTTTGTATGATGAATTGATGTTTTTGTATTTGAATGTTTTATGTTTGTTATGTGATAATTTTTATGATGTATGTAATTGATGATTGATTGTGATTGATTGGGTTTGTTGTGTAATGTATTGTATGATGTGTTGATTGATTGATGTTTGTGTTGATTTTGATGATGTGATTTGAATGTTGTGTAATTTGGGTATTGGTTCGTGATTTGTGTTTGTGACTGTGTTTGTGTTGATGTATTGATGTCATTTTGTATTGTATGTGATGGATTTTTTGATGCTTGTGATTGTGTGTTTTGATGTGTTATGTATGATTGTGTGGATTTTATGATATATTATGTGTTGTTATGTGAATGATGTTTTGTATGTGATGCTTGTGTTTGAATGATGTGTATGATTATGTGATTGATTGTTTGAATTTGTTTGTGATATGTGAAATTTTTTTATGATTATTTTTATTGTATTATTGTGTGATTGTGATTGTTGTGATATGAAATTGATATTGGTATATTTGTTTTGTGATATATATAATGTGATTGAATGATTTTATTTGGTGTAGTTAATTGATGATGATTTATTTTGATGATTGAATGATAATGATTATTGTTTGATGTTATGTTTTGATGATGCTTTTCTGATTTTACTAATGTGTATCATTGTGTTTCATGTTATGTTTGATGAATTGTGATTTTTTTTTGTGATTTTAATGTTTATGTTGTGATTGAATGATAGTGCTTTTTGATTTATGTTGTTGATGTTATGTTTGATAATATTGTTGTTTTTTAATGATTTGTGGTGTTTTTGTTTGATTGGTGTGATTGTTTATATTGTGTAATGATGTGTGATGATGCAGTTTGATGATTTGTATGTATGGTATTTTTTTGTTCTTTTGATTGTTTTTTGTTTTGTGTTGCATGAATTATGATGTGATTTTTGTTGATTTGTATGAATGTTTTTTGTTGTGTTTGGATGATGATATGCAATGATGATGATGATTTGTGTTGTATGGTGATTGAATGTGTTGATATTGTTGTTGTTGATGTGTTTGTATGTGTTTGGTGATTTTGTTTGCTGATTGTGTGTCGTATTATGTATTTTTTGATATGTATGTTGATGTATGATGTTTTGCATTTGTATGGTTGTTGCCATGTGTGGATTTGTAGGAATTGATTTTTTGTTGATTTGTATGGCTGTTTTTGTTTTTGTTGTGTTGAATGATGATTGATGTTGATCCATTGTTTGATGATGTTTATATAATGATCATTGTGTGTATGTATGATCATGTGTTGTGATGATTTTTTTTGGATTGTTAATGTAATTGATGATGTAATTTTGTGTTGTTGGTTTGTGTGTTGTGTGTGTATTGAGATGATGATTTGTGTTAAATGATGTTGTGTGAAGATTAATTTTGATGTGTGATTATCTTGATTTGATGTGATGTATTGTTATTTTGATTATAGTTATTATTTTTTATGTTGATGTGGTGGATGATTATCTGTTACATGTCTGTTCTTCATTTGATGAATGTGTGTTGTGTGTTGTGTGTGGGCATGATGATGAATTGTGTTGATGTTGTGTGTGTTGATGCATGATGATGATTTGTGATAATTGTTGAATATCGATGTGTTGTCGATTCATGGTGTGTGTGTGGCATTTTATTATGATTATGTTTGTTTTTGTTGTTTTGTTGTATTTGATGATGATGATGTGTGTTGTTTGTGTGTGATTTTGTTTCTTTGTTATGTATTGTTGAATGTTGATCTGTATTTTGTTGTTGATGTTATGTATTGTTATTAATGTGAATTGTTGATGTTGTGTGGCTGATGTGATGTATGATTTTTGTATGTGTTTTGTTATTTTTTGTGTATGTTTGTGATGATATGTTGTGTTGTTTGATGAATGATTGTTATGTGGTATGTCTGTGACTGATGATTGATTGATGATTTGTGATTTTGATTGAGTGTTGTATTTTTATATGTGTATGACTGTGTGTGGTTTGATAATGTTTGATGATTGATTGTCATGGATGGGATGTTTTGTGTGTGTGACATTTTTTGTTCTTTGTGATGTTGTTGTTTTTGTGATTGTTTGTGTCTGTTGTATGTTTGTGTAATGATTGTTTTGTTGATATGTGAATTGTGATTATGATGTATGTATTTTTGTTGTTTGATTATTTCTTTTGTTATTTTTGATTTGATTTGATTGTATTTTGATATGTTGAATGTGATGTTTTTTAATTATACTGTTGATTTGTGGTTGATGTGTTTTGTGATGATGTGATTTTTGATGAATTGATGTGTGGATGAATTTTGATGATCGATTTTTATATTGTGATTGTTTGATGTATTTGTATGTTGATGTTGTGATTGTGTGTTTTATTGTTGCTTTTTGGGGGGTGCTTTGATTTTGTAGTTGGGATGTTGATATGTGATATTGTTGTTGGTATTGTTATGTTTGATGAATTGTGATTTGATTTGAATGTTGTAATGTTGAATGAATTTGTGTGATGTCATGATTTGTTGATATTGAATTTGCATGCATGTGAATGTGTGTTTTTCGTATTACTTGATTGTAAATTGATTTTAATATTATTTTATGATATTTGATTTTGTGAATTGTTATGTGTGACATGCATTGATGTGATGATTGATTGTGTTTGATGATGTTGTAATTCATGATGTATGATTTTATGATGATTGTGTTAATGATAAATTTTGTGGATTTCATTATTTTGAATGCATTGTGTGTGATGGAATGTTATGATGATGTTGATGATGTTGATTGATTGTTGTTGCTGTTGGATATTGTTTGATTTGATCTGTTGATGTTGTTGTTTGATTTGTGATATTGTTGTGATGTTGATGTTGTGATTGTTTATTGATTTTTGATCAATTTTGTGCTGTTGTTTTTGTGTTTTATTGTAATGATGTTGATATTTTCATGATGCTTTTGTGTTGTGTTTATGTGATATGGTGGATAGGAGATTACATGCATCTTATGGGTGGAACAAGAGATTTTATATGAAGATGGTTCGCATTGGGGTTGTTCCTAAGCCCGCCGTTTGATGATGAGGAGGCTGAGCGTCCAAGAAAGAAATCGAAGAAATCTTCTTTTGATTGGGATCAAGGGATCTTCCGAGCCACGGGGACCGCCTAGTGACTCTTTGTAGATTAGTTATCATTGTAGTATCTTTTGAAATCACTAACTAAACTAAGACAACAGTTAGTAGAACCAGTCCTTGGAATTGTATAACACTACATGGTGACATGTAATGTGTAACGATACAACTCGTGACTCGTTTTGTATTAATGAAAAGACGATCGTTGATTACTAAATTCTACATGTATCGTTGTTATCTATCTTTCCTTGTTCTTCTAACTATTCGTATTATTGATGCAACCATCGAATGAATACTCATTTCAATTTGAGTTGCGTTGTAAATTCTTCTCTTCGTATTCCCGATCGCCATCGATGTCATGGATCTCATGATGATTTTGGCTAAAATCATTTCTTATCATATTGTAATCATTTCACCCATTCATTTTTGTGAACCACTCTTCACCACTCTCATGCAAATCACTCATTGTTTTAATAAGTTAATACAATATCACCTGGAAATTATTTTTTTTTGAATTTCTATCATTCTATGAGTTATTAAATTAAAAATTTATAAATAATTGCTATCAAAATAAAGTTGTTTATTAAATATCTTGTAAATTAAATTGCTTTCATACTATGAACTTTTGTAAAATCATTCTGAATTCTATTTTATAATTAAGCATGATTATACATTTAAATATGACGACACTATTTTGACGAACTGAGTATTGCATTGTTATTCCTAAATTATACATAGTCGTGCACCTATGTATAATTTAGAAGGGACTATGCAAGGCTGATTAGTAGTCACTGTCAAATGTTGATAAAAACCAAATTATTAATTGTAATTCTGAAAGATTAAATTTTGTGGGGTTTGCAAGTAGCACAAGTTAGGGTATGTTTAAGGACACCTACATATGTGCCCGTATCCTTTTCCGAATCGAGTTACCCATCTGTGGATGCAGTCTTACTTGACTACTATTATCCACTTCTTATTCCTTTCTTTCATAACGAAATTCTTTGAGCACCTATCTAATTATCGACTATTAATACCCGGCCTAGAGTTTCGACGTTCCTATGTTTTCTTTTCAATTAATTCCCTTTTGAGTAATGTGGGTAACGAACCAAGGTGCCTTCGAACATAAATAACGAATCATGAAAACATGGGATATATCCATATTCGTTAACGTTTTCGTCTTTCTTTGATTCGAAATTCGCCCGTGTAAATCACGCGTTGACTTCGCTCTTATATTGCTAGCCATGTCTCTAGATTCCCTTGATTTGGGAAGGGTTATGAGTTATTCCTAGCTATGAGGTCAAATTGGCCAATGGAGAAGTAATAAGTACCAATAAGGTGTGAAAAGGGTGTATACTTAGTCTTTTAAGCCGTTCTTTTCCAATCAATTTAATGATAATAGAACTAGGAAATTTTGATATTATATTTGGGATGGATTGATTATTACAACATGATGCCGTTCTTTTAGGTGGTGAGAAAAAGGTTAGGATTCCCCTAGAAAGTAAGATGTAGATTATCGAAGGCGATATAAATATTTCCCGATGGAATTTGTTTCTTTCATATAGGCTCAGAAGTATACTGAGAATGATTGTGAACTAGTCATAGATCAAGTAATCAAGTAGGAACCAAAAGTGAATTAATTAGAAGATGTTCCTGTTATCTAAGACTTTCCGAGATATTTCCTGACGATTTACCTGGACTTCCGCCATCTTGGTAAGTTAAATTCCGTATTGATCTTATTCCCGGTGCTGCACCTGTGGCGCGTGCGCCATATCATTAGCACCATCCGAATCAAAGGAGTTATCCGTGCAACTCCGAGAGTTGTCAGGGAAAGCTTTTATTCGACGGAGCTCGTCACCACGAAGAGCTCCGGTATTGTTTGTGAAGAAGAATGATGGATCGTTCCAAATATGCATCGATTACCGTGAACTGAATAAGTTGACGATCAAGAATCGATATCCTTTACCCAGGGATTGACAATTTGTTCAATCAGTTACAAGGTTCTAGCGTATATTCAAAAATTTGATCTACGGTCTGGTTATCATCAACTTCGCACCGCAAAGAAGATATTCTAATTACTGCGACCAGAACTCGTAATGGACATTATGAGTTTCAAGTAATGCCGTTTGGATTGACCAACGCACCTGCTGCATTCATGAATTTGATGAATCGCGTGTGCAAGCCGTATCTTGATAAATTCGTGATTGTGATCATTGAGGACACCCTGATTATTTCCAAAAAAAAGAAATAACTTAGTAAACATCTGTAGACTACCTTGAACTAGCTGAGAAGCAAAAATTTGTACGCTAAATATGTGAAATGTGATTTAAGGCTTAATCCTGTAAATTCTTTGACCGTGTGATTGATAGCAGTGGAATCCATATTGACCCTACAAAGATCGAAGCCATTAGAAATTAGGTTGTACTTACTACACCAACGGAAGTGCGAAAGTTTTGGGGTTTGGCAGATTATTATCGAAGGCTTATTAAGGAATTTTTCTCTAGTATCCAAACATTTAACTAAACTCACTTAAAAGAAGAAGATTGTGTATGCCTCTAGGTAACCTAAAAAGAATGAGGAAAACCATATGACCCATGACTTGGAATTTGGAGCGGTAGTTTTTGCTCTTCGACTATGGAGACCTTATTTGTATGGCATTAAGTGTACGGTATTCACCAATCACAAAAGCCTACAATATATTTTGGAACAGAAAGAGCTAAACATGAGGCCGTGTAAATGGTTTGAGCTTCTGAGTGATTATGGTTGTATTATTGGTCCCCTCGAAGAAGGCAAAGTTGTCGATGATAAGTTAAGCAAGAAGGATAAAGGAGTTGTTTCGAGTGCGTGCCTTGGTTATGACGATACACAACAATTTACCTGAACCAGTCCGAACTGCACAAGTCGAAGCGTGTAAGAAGGAGAATATTAGAGCCAAAATATTTTTGGACGAAGGAAAGCCATCTGAAGTTATATCCGATGGTACAGAATATCTTAAAGGATGAGTATAGTTACAATTATTTGAAGATTGAGAGACCTAATCATGTTGGAATCTCAACAATCAAAATATTCCATTCATACTGGATTAGATAAAATGTACCATGATTTGAGGAAGTTATATTGCTGGCTGGATATGAAGGCTGGCATTACGACTTATGTCAGTAAGTGCTTGACTTGTACTAAATTTAAAGCCGAACATCAAAAGCCGTCAGGATTATTGCGACAACCAGAAATCCCTGTTTGAATGTAGGAGAGAATAACGATGGATTTCATTTCTAGCTTCAAAGAACATCATCTGGATATGGCTCGACTTGAGTCATTGTGACCGATTGACTAATCTGCTCACTTTATTCCGGTGAATGAGAAGTTTTCAATGGAATCTGACTCAATTGTATTTAAAGAGATTATGTGTAGTCAAGGAGTGCCTGTGTCAATTATTTCTGATCGAGACCCTCATTTTGCATCAAGTTTCTGGAGATCCCTTCAGAAATCATTTGGAACGAATCTTGATATGAGCACTACTTATCATCCTCAAACTGATGGTCAGAGTGAAAGGACGATACAGACATTGGAAGACTTGTTGCGTGCTTATATGATGAACTTTGGTAGTGTCTAGGATAAGCACTTACCTTTAGTTGAATCCTTATAATGAAAGTTATTACGCTAGCATTAAGACCACACCTTGCGAAGCTTTACTCGTAAGAAAAGTTTAAGATCACCCGTATGTTAAAGTTAGGATGAAGATACCCAACCTACGAGACCTGAAATGATTGTGCAAATTAAGAACTGATTATTGGCTGCCTGTAGTAGGCGGGAGAGTTATGTGGATGTGAGATGTAAACCTTGGAGTTCGGAATGGGTGACAAAGTTATGCTGGAAATATCACCATGGAAAGGTGTAGTATTGTTTGAAAATGCGTGGGAAGTTAAGTCCCCGTTATGTTGGACCATTGAGATTGTATCAAGAGTTGGTTCGGAGGCATATAAACTGGATTACCCAAGAACTTCAAGGAATACAGAATATATGTTCCATGTGTCGAACTTAAGAGAAATGTCTATCAAGTGAAGATTGAATTATTCCACTTGATGAGGTTTGGGTCGGCGAGAAGTTGCATTCATCGAAAACCCATGGATATCATGGATAGAGAAGTAAGACAACTTTAAGCATGACCGAATCCCTATAGTTAAGTTTGATGAAACTCGCGTCGTAGATTGAAATATGCATATGAAAGAAAAGACCGGATGTGGAGGAAATACCCACATCTCTTTGACTTTATGAGAAGCAAGTAATAAGATGAATTGATCTTTGGGGACAAAGATCCTTTTTAGGGGGAAATGTTGTGACAATCCGTCAATTTCAGATCGTTATTTATTTCTCGAGTATTAATTATAATTTTCATTTTTATGTTGAGAATTTGACTCACGGACCCTCTAAAACGGTGAAAGAAATTAATAGGCTTACATTGTAATGTTCGCGAGTTTACAAAGGAATCAGCTAAATCATACGTTAAGCATCGACGTTTATATTTTCAAAATGCCGTAGAAATATTTTTATTTCATTCGTTTTTATTTTTCGTATTGCGTGCATTTTCTTTTCGTACCTTACGAAAAATTATTAAGAACAATGTTGATAATTATTGTTCGTCTAGTACCGTACGTAAACTAAAATTTTTAAAGAAGTATCACGATTTTCATAAAACTATTTTTAACTTGTTCATTTTTACTTCGTGGTTTCGCCTTAACTCTCGTTTTATTTTACGTTTGTACCCCTTAGCCTCAAAACTACATACCTATCTTAAAATTTATACCCTAAACACTAAAATGATTATTAATAAAAAAAAATCAATGGTGGTAATGACACCACACTAGGTGGTGTGGCACATTATGATGCCATTTCAAGACACTTGTCTTGATGATATGTTACTCTTGCATGCATTCTTTTATAACAAACAACCAATGTTGTGTTATGTTGTGGTTGTGTTTGTTGTTCGGTTTTTTTTTTTGTTTTTTGTTATTGTGATATGTTTGTTTTCTTTGTTTTTTTTGTTTTTTTTTTTTGTTTTTTGTTTTTTTTGTTTTTTTTTTGTTTTTGTTTTTTTTTTTTAGTTTTTTGTTGGTTTGTTTTTTGGTTTTTGTTTTGTGTTTTTGTGGTTTTTTTGTCTTTTTTTGTTTTTGTTGGTTTTGGTGGTTGTTTTTTGTTTTTTTTTGTTTGTTTTTGTGACTTTTTGTTGTTTTGTTGGGTTTTTTGTTTTTTTTGTGTGTTTTTGTGTTTTGTTTTGTTTTTTGTTTTGGTTTTTGTTGTTTTTTTGTTCTTTGTTGTGTCTGTTACTTTTGTTGGGTTGTTTTTTTTTTTTTTTGTTTTTACTTCGTGTTGCTGTTTTGTTTTTTTTTGTTTGTTTTTGGTATTGGTTTCTTTTTTGTTGATTGTGTTTTTGTTGTATTGTTTGTTGTTTTTGTTGTTTTTGCTTTTTGTTTTTGATTATTTATTTTGTTGTTGGTTTTTGTTTTTTGCTTGCTTGTTTGTTGTTTTGTGGTGGTTGTTTTGTTTTAGTTTATTGTGGTCTTTCTTTTTCTTTTTGTTTTTGTGTTTTTGTTTTTTTTTGTTTTTTAGTTAGTTATTTTTTTTTGGTTTTTTTTTTGTTTTGGTTTTTTCTTTTGGTTTTTTTTTGTTTTCTCTTTGTTTTGTGTGTTTGTTTTCTTTGTTGTTGTTTTGATTAATGTAGTTTTTTTTTTTTGTTTTTTCTTTTTTATTATGTTTTGATGTTGTTTATTTTAGTGTTGGTATTGGTTTTTGCTCTTTTTTTTTTCTTTTTTTTGTGTTTGTTTGTTTTTTTTTTTTTATTCTATTTTTGTTTTTTGTTTCTATTGTGTTTGTTTTTTTTTTTTATGTTTTGTTTTCTTTTTTGGTGGTTGTTTGTGTGTTTGTTTTTGTTTTATTTTTCGTTTGTGTTTTTGTTTTTTGTTTGGTCTTTTTTTTTTGTGTTTGGTGTTTGTTTTTTTGTGTTTTGTTTTGTTTTTTGTTTTATTATGCTGTTTTTGTATGTTTGCGTTTGTTTTGCGTGTTTTTTTGTTTTTGTTTCTTTTTTTATTGGTTTTTTTTTTGGTGCTTTTGTTGTTGTTAGTTGTTTTTTTTTTTTGTTATTTTAGGTGGTTTTGTGTTTTTATTTTATTTTTTTGTCTTTTGGTGTTTTTTTTTTTTGGTTTTTTTTTTGCTCTTATTTTTCCCAGTTGTTTTTGTCAATGGTTACAATATCTCTCTTTCTCCTCCCTCACTATGCCGCGGCCCACAATCACCACCCAAACACCCCATTTTCATACAATAAAATTTTATGATCATAAATTTTAATACACCAATTAAGAAGTTAACTTAAGTTAACCCTACTTTTTGAAATGATGAATATGATAAGAAGGTGAATGAAGGTATTGGTCAAATCTTTTGGGGCTACTGTGCTGAATTAATTCAAGGTTTCATAGTGTATTGAATGAAGTATGATGAGCTTCTAGTGGTATTGGGGCGTTTTGATTCAAGTCTTGGGTTACTAGGACTTATTGAGTCAATTTGTTTTGGGAGAGATTCCCCCATTTTGCATCGTTTCAGAGTTGGTTTAAATTTCTTTTAATATTTTTGTTATTCTGTTTTTTATTTATAAATGTAAATTGTAAATATGATTAATTATGAATGATCAAGAGTTTATTGGGGTTTGGTGTGTCTAGATTAGGTGGATAAAGGCGAATAAACCTAACTTTAAACATGGTTGTCGGAAAGCAATAGAAAAAATTTAGGGGCAGAAGTTAACAGAAAGGTTTGACATTTTTGAGTAGTGAGTAATAAATGATTTGACTTTATATAAGTTGTGGACAATGTCCTCCCCTCCATTTTTTTTTTTTAGTTTTGTGAGCTAGTAGCAATTTGATTTGAATCAAACACTTGAATGTAAAAAGTGCATGAGATATGTCCATTTTACCAAAAGTAGGCAACACTGACCTTGGCTTGGAAAGAACAGTATAAAAATTCAGACTTTCCAATCTGAGTTGAGTAAAAACCTAATAATATGAAGTGTAGATAAACTTATGTAGATATTGGACAATTGGGATGATCAACCAATTCATTATGGTAATCCCCCACCCAACACTTTCTTGAATTGTTTTTGGTTTTTTTTTTCCCTTTTTTTGAAAATGGCGTCAAACTGGTAAAGTGAGTTTCAGCCAAAAAAAAATGATAAATTGCACGTTTATATAAAGAAATGACTTTAAGTAGATGTCCTATCAAAAATTTAGTATAGAAATAACTTTTAATCTATAATGTACACTTAATATGTAAACTAGATTATGTAAATATTATAAGTATTTTATTATATGGTTAAAGAGATACAACTATTTTTATAAAAAAGAATCCTATATAAAAACTTTTTACGTCTATATCCATACTAAAGTTTGTAAAGCGTTTTTGCGACGAAAAAGGGTGGTTAGGACCTTCTTTTGTGAGTTTTTAGATATTGAACTACTGACCTTAAACTTATATCCGGACCTTGATAACCCGAAAATTCTATACAAGTTATAAACATAAACTTAAAAATAAGCCATAGATTTAAATGGACTCTTGTACCAAAATTACACTAACTCATACTATAAGACCTATTAGGCTTAGCATTGAGGCCCAACACACTTGGGCTTATTATTTGGACTAAGGCCTGGTCATGGACCATTTGAAATGGGACCAACTTACTTAATGGGTTTATAATTTGGCCTATTGGCTTTTTGGACACAATGGGTTTTAACTAGTTTTAAAATTTAGCAATTAATAAAACTAGTAAAAATGACTTGTACTTTTTACTTAGAAAATTAAGAGTGATTGAACTTACCCAATTTATAACTTGAGCATCTACCTACATATACCTTACTTGTCAAATTTTGGCAGTCGTTATTAATTTTTTACCGACATAAAACTAAAACCAATACATGTTGTATTGGTCGGGTGATTTTCGTGACGACGATGACCGAGTTCATTTATCGCCGATCTATTTTCTTCCGACATTATCAAGGTAGGCGGGCGGTTCATAGCTAGCATTTTTACATTTTAATTGTTTTAAAACCGGCGAGGGAGATAACAGGCTTGTTTTCAAAATAGAACTCACATGGGGAACTCCGTATGTATGCTAGTAGCAGTGATTATTATATGTTAGCTTTAACTCGCTATATAAAAAGTCCAAGGAAATTATATTGAATTGTTAATTGCCGGGATTAGGCATACGCTTAAACATGAAAATAGTAATTATTTGGAGTTACCACTCCGTAGCCGTGCACGACTATAGCTATCGTATTGTGTTGGAACTTAACACCACAGATGCATTGTATTGAGAATATAGAGAACACTTCATTAGCGAGGTTGTATAGTGGGACAAAATTACTGAATAGTATGGGTAAGTTCGATGTCTTGTGCTATAATAAATCACCCTATTAGTTGTTCTGACCACATCGTTTATATTCCAGGATAATGTGAAAATGAAACTTGTGTTTGTAAAATATTATTGTTATATACATATATAAACTCTATGGGAATTCACTACTCACATTTTTGTTGACGTTTAGCATGTTTTATCTCAGGTCTTGAAGGTAATTCGGATTGATGGAGACATGAAGGACCGCTAAATAATTATTCTTTCGTATTGTTTTGTAAATCGTTGTATGTTGTTCTTGTTATACTTATGGGGTCCGTGATTGTTAAATAATTTTGCTTATTATTCGAATGAATGAATTTTCTTAAAAGTATCTTTTTGAGTCGTTTTTCTATGATTTGAGTCTATTGTGCTATGATGTAACACCATTGGACCTGTCCGCTTGGTTTGGTGGATCAAAAGAACCGGTCCACTTAGTGTTTCTGTTGGTTCAATATAACCGACCCATGTGGTGGTTCGGTGGGTTCAAGTTAACCGACCCATGGCTTCAATACCTGTATGGTGATCACATTCGAACCATGGTGTTTCGGTTATCAGAGGTTCGGTCGAGCCTCAAACAAAACAAACACAAAACCTTCACAAACATTTTATCAAACACCTTCTGTGCACCACTAAAAAACACTAATTTGTGTTGCCATTTTACACATCCAAACGCACCTTTATTGTCTAAAATGTACAAAAATCAAACCTTTTGCACACAAGATTTAATTTTTTTTGTTCCTAAAGGTTTTCTAGATATGTAAGAATGATCATAACACAAACACAATCAAACTTGATCACACATAATGATTTTTGTGTGTATTAGGCCCAAGAAACATTTAAATTGCTTAAACCTTTTTCAATCAAACGTAATTAATTAACATTCCTAAGCATGAGTACACAATCATTAGGCAATCAAACTGTCAAAAACATGAACACCCCATGGTTTGGTTGGATTTTTTTGAACCAAACACCCCTTTAATCTTAACCAAAACAATAGATCAATCAAAACCGAGTTAACACAAGTTTAATTAAATCTCAAACAACAAAAGCCCTAAGGAAATTACAACATTTAATCATTTTCATTTTTTATGAACCCTAACTCAATAATCATTGATTTTTCCAGTTTTATGAAGAAGAGAAGTAATTCTTTGAACAAATGATATAAGAATGTGATAATAAACATCTATGCTTCTTTACCTTTTGATCAAAAATGGATTATTGTTTGGTTTTGGTGTTGGCCGATCCTAATGTGAATAGTTTTACCATTTTAAAAATTAAAACTTAGATTGTCTACTTATGTGAATTCAAAACATATACACAAGTGCATATGACAACGACGTAATAAACGAATAAGTAAATGCGGAATTTAATAAGTAAAGATAGGAAAGATCAAACTGATGACACAATGATTTATAGTGGTTCGGCTATGAAGCTCCTCTTCGCCCTACTCCACTCCCCAAGTACCCAACTTGAGATTTTGCTTCACTATGTCAACAAGCTCCTTTTAGGCGGAGAAAACACGTCACTTACACTTTTTCTGGTACTAAGCTAAATACCGAGTTCTACTTCGAGATAGAACCAATCTAACACACTACGTATTTTAAGGACTAAAATACTAACCTATTATACACATATGATACACACAACACAAGAGATTGAAGATAAATAAATATCACAAAAGTGATGACACAACTAAACTAATAACACTTGAAGCTTGATGTCTTCGTTAGTGTTCTTCACTAAAGAGTGAAATGATTTTATCACTTGTAATGGATTACAAAACAAGTATAACAATGAAAGAATGTATGAAAATGAAAAAGCTAGAATGAAAAATATTGGAAAGGGTTGTCTAAAATGAAGACATGAGGTTGGTATTTATAGCCAACATTTGAAATTCAAAATCTGGTCTAACAACTAGTTCGCACGGATCCACGGATCCACCAAACCCTACACTCGTCTTTGGTTTTGTTGGATCCGTGTGATGCAGCTGCGACAGATTTTGTCTTTTTGTGATTAACTCCAAATCTTAACAAAATATTATTATGTACTTAAAAATTAGATTTATTAGATTTTTCTAGAAGAAAAATATTTCTTAACATTAATAAGGAAAGATTTTTTAGATTTGGGAAGATTTGAAAAGATTATTTCCACTTATGGTTGATCCTATTTTGTCTTGCATGATTAATATAACTAGCTTATAATTAATCATGTGTTTACTTAAAATCATTTGATTAGAAAAAGTTTATGCAAATGATTAAGTTTGAATGCAAGAAAAGATTTTTTTTATCATTAACTATGCTTTATAATGCCATATTCGTACCTTAAGTGATTTGTCATCGTCAAGTAAACTTAGGACTAAATAACTTGTTTACGTAGACTTTTACGTAGTATGATATTATATTTGTTATTATCAAAACATGAAGATCATTAAATATAATTATCGTTTTTACGCGAATATTTGTATTAACAATCTTCCCTTTTTTGATGATGACAAAATATTAACCCATATTTATTAAAAGTTACTAAATAAGTATTTAGTGGTTCAGTGTACATATCTTATCCCCCTTTTTGTCAAAGCAAAAGTGTTGTAGAGGCGCGGCTTGCAAGTCGTATTTTAACGAATGCTAAGTAACTTCGTGACGAATGCAAAGTAAAAAATAAAGATGAATTTGCAAATGCTCCCCCTCAGTGTATGCTCCCCCTTGCTTGGGGCATAATGAATCGAGCTATAGAGGCATGCTACAAAACAAAGTTAGTAGACAAGCAAATATATATATATATATATAGCAACAGCACATGCATATATAAGCAATAAACAACCACCATCATCACAACATAACAATTAATAATGTTAATTCTATTATAAGGGAAATAACATAAAATTTGGCATTTAGCCAAAATAAACTAAAAAGACTATAGCTAGAAAATTTTAAAATAAACTAGAAAAAGAAAAACAAAAAAATTCTAAATCTTAGGATAAAATATCAATTTTCACATATAATCCATAGGGTGAGGAGAAACACCAAGGCGGTTAGTGCGAAAAGTATGGTGGGTTGGATGAAGACCTAAGATGGTGTCGGATGTAGGAGAACACGCAGTTAACCCGGTTTCGAAGCATGTGGATTTCATGCCTAGTGGTGCTACAACATTGAAAAACATGTTGTGAAGGTGAGTCATGTCATTTGGATGTATGAAATACAAGATGTTGTATGGAGGATTAGGAAAATCTTGATTTCCAAGATTTAGTGGTAGGTTTTGATGGTTTTCTAGTTGAGGTGCATTGTTGTAGATGTTAACAAACAATGGAGGTGGAGGTTGTGGACGTTTAAATCCGGGTGGTGGATGTGAGAGACGAGGTGGTAGCAGATGCTCAAATTCCGAGCGGTGATTGTGAAACACGTGGCGGTGGCGAAGGATTTGAAGAACCCGATGGCTAATTATCCACGGTTGACACATATGGGTCATGTGGTGATAAGATTTATGGTGGAAGTTCTTCAGGTTCAAGCGTCATTGAGATGACAAATCTTAGTTTAGTTGGAGGAGCAACATAAGTTGGTGTTGGTGACTCACTTGGGGATGAAGAAGAAGTGTGATAGGTGCTCCTATTAGAGGTGGATTTTAATGGTTTATTTGGTGGTGAAAGGGATTTGTTTCTTGGAGGTGGTGATGGTGTTCTTTCATTTTAAAGTTCCTCACTTGATGATTCAAGGTTAACATAGGTAGTGTTTTGACACTAATTCTTGTGGTTTTTCTCTTGTAGTTGGGTGACTTAGTTTTGGATGAACTAGTCATGGTGATGAACTGTATGAGTGAAAATTGCAAGAAATGTGAAGAAATTTGAGGTTGAGGTTGATGATTATATGGTGGAAGAGGTGAAGTGTTTTATATAATGGTTCTTGGATTATATGGAAGTTCTAATATATCCTAAGGTTTAAAATCTCATATAGCATCATATAGCATGAATATAAGATAAAGTTGTAAAAGTTAAAAAGTAAGTAAATTCGAATTTTGGCGCTTGGCCTGGGGCCATACGAATCCACCAAAACAAATGACAGTTCTCGGATATGGGAGATCCGTAGATCTGTGGCACCCTAAAAAATAGCTAGAACTAGGTTTTTGCAGCAAATACTCAAACCAAAGAGCATGCAATCATCTAAAGCAAACATAGAATATCATGGCATCATGCAAGACTATCCCATAGGTATAGATAGATAGCTTAATAGTCTTAACATATGTAATAGTCCTATGAGTCAAGTACTTACTATTACAAGCACATAACATGAGTTGAAAGCAAATAGATTAAGGATCAGATTAGATGAGTTATTCATCATCACTTGATGTTCCAGAATCACTACAGTAGTGATCATCATAGTCTCTAATTGCCGCCATCACATGGGGAACAAGTGAATATTTTAGATTTTGAGGAGGCATATTTGCATCAGTGAGATATCGTAACACATGAGTTAGGAACATGCCGTATGGCAGAGGAGTATTTGGTAGATTTCAAACGTACAAAATTTGTTTGGAAATGAAGTAAGTTAGGTTGTACGGTTTACGTGTCTCAAGACAATAGAGAAGGTGACAAGTGGATGCGGAGAGATACTTAGAATTTTCTTCTAATCTTAACACGTTTTGTCAAAATATTTCCTCAAATTTTCTAAGCTCATGCTTAAGTTTGAGTTTATGAATTTTAAGGCCTTTAAGGTTCTCGATTATTTCTTCAGGAGACAAGAGAGCTATCAATGGAGTAGGAACATTGTCCAGAATGAGGAATCCCAAGGAGTTTGGCGAACATTTCTAGATGAAAGACAATTTCAATTTCTTGAAACCAAAATTAAATTGAAAATGTGAGATCCTCATTTCGAATAAGGTTGACACTAGAGTAGAATTCTAAGACAAACCTAGAACATATGGGTTCATCGAGATTGTATATATGATAAAGACCCATATCATTTAGTTTGGTTTTTATATTATTATACGTGTAATAGTATAGAAGAACACTACGTCCTTCATGAATTCCACGTGACTCTAGATTTGTGAGTGTTTTAACGATATTTGGTGGTGTATAGTTTTCATTAGAAAGTTTTGGTGAGTACGCAATAGTTTGTTAAAGTTCATCGTGCAACATTTGTGACATGATTTCACCTATAAGATAAATTCAAACGTCTCAATCATCAAAACAAGGTGTATTCATGTTTACCTAAGTGTGTGTCTATACGCAAACAATGTGGATGTGCGGTTTGCTTGACTCAAACAAAAATAATAATACTTAATTTTACGCAAACTTAAGGCACTCCTACGTTTGATTTTGCTCATGTCGAACGAAACAAGATTGCATATGAATTATGCACCTTGTATGAACATTCAGGAGACTAAATGCATGATGAAAATGTTTTTACGTTGTATTAACAATGAAGTTAAACAACATTGGTTTTGAGAAATTCCTAATCGTGAGAATCATGTTTGAAAGGCATAACTTGGGGTTTTGCCGAAATTTGATTTTCACTAATCTAGTCAATTATGCAAACCTAGTATCTACAGAAACCATGCATAGAGTACAAGAAAAAGTAAAAACCCAAATTATTTGATTTAGTGCAAAATCAAAACCATAGACTCAGAATCAAGAAGGAAATAAGATGAAATCACTTACAATTGTTGTTTAGTATTGATGATTTGTTATTGATCTTGGTGTTTTATGCATCCAATTTCTGAAATTTGATGATTTTGGATTAGGGTTTATTATTTTCGTTCATTGAGGGTTGTTTGTTTAATAATTGTTTGTGGTCCCAAATATTTAAAACTGGTATATACCCGCTTTATTTGTCACACAGATCCACCATAATAAGGGACGGATATCCCTTAGGTAGATCCGTAGATCCGTGACATGCTCAAAAACAGACAGAGTTGGTTTTTAAGCAAATTGGGACTCGGTGTTATATTTTTGGCAATTGGAGTATCTTATATATGTTATAGGGAGTATATGTTTAAATTTTTGAATTCGACGTCTAAGTTTTGAGCATAACGTAGAAGTTGTCGTGAATTTCCTGATGGAATTTCAACAATGTCGATCCTACTAGGAGTGTGTTAGTTTTTAGCATAATTTTTGACCGTTGATAATAACACAAACTTTATGAACATTTAGACGTAATAAAACATCGTCAACACAAGTGTGAGTTGTAATTCGATGATTATTCTTTTCGACTTTTTAATCGATTTTGTAATTTCATGTAGTGACCTTTAAAGGGTGTACATGTAGAATTGGAAAATATCTATGGTCAATTTATTGTTATTTTCGTAATCTAGTAAAATTCTAATCTTGATTATGTTCATGATTCGAAATTCGTAATTGGAACGTGTAATGAGAATTAAAATCTTTTAAATAATGATTAATTCCTTCGTTAGATTTCCGCTTATGATTATTTTTGGGAGGATGGAGTATCACTATCCATGATGATTTCCATCATTCCTAATCTTAAATTATTTAATATTTCGCGTTTTAAGAGCTTAGTTAATATATCGGCTAAGTTATCTTCGGATGCAACTTTCTCGATAGAAATGTTGCCCGTTGTCGCGAAGGAAGTGGTGACGTATTTCTATATGTTTAGTCCTAGAGTGTTGGACGGGGTTTTTACTTAAGTCGATGGAGCCTTTATTGTCGCACATGATTGGAACGTCTTCGAGTCGTATGTCGTAGTCGATGAGAGCTTGTTTCATCCATAGTGCTTGTTGACATGCCTTTTCGAAGGAAACATATTCGGCTTAGGTCGTGGAGATAGCAAGAGCCGTTTGTTTCTTAGAGAACCAAGATGTTAGACAACATCCCATGAACGTACAAACGCCACTAGTGCTCTTTCAATCAACATAGTCGCCCGCGTGATCGAAGTCGGCGTAAACTATAGTTTCTATACTGGTTCCTTTTGGATACCATAATCATAAGTGGGTAGTACCCTGAATATATCTAAATATACGCTTAACGGCTTCTAAGTGGGAAGTTTTAGGATTTTCTTGAAAACGCGCACATAAGCAAACACTAAACATAATATCTGGCCTACTTGTAGTTAAATAAAGTAAACTACCAATCATACCTCGATATTTAGTGCTATCCACGGAGTCATCTTCGTCATCCTTAGTAAGTTTGATCTCCGTCGACATCGACGTCTTAGTTGGTTTGGAATCTTCCTACCCGAACTTCTTTAACATCTCCTTGATGTACTTGGATTGATTGAAAAATATCTCGTCTTCCATTTGTTTTATTTGAAGACCCAATAAGAAGTTCAACTCCCCCATAATACTCATTTCAAACTCGCCGTGCATGATTTTTGCAAAATCATCACACAAGTTTTAACACGTGGATCCAAATATAATGTCATGAACATATATTTGAACAATGACGAGATATGATTTAAATTTCTTTGTGAAAAGAGTAATGTCAACCATTCTCATGGAATACTCGTGTTTTAGTAAAAATGTTTTTAGTCTATCATACCAAGCCTTAGGAGCTTGCTTCAGACCATACAAAGCCTTTTTGAGTTTATAAACATAATTTGGTTTTTCAAAATTAATAAAACTCAGAAGTTGAGAAATGTAAACCTCTTCATTTATAAAACCATTTAGAAAAGTGTTGGGATTAAAAGACTTCTTGATGATCTTAGAGTTACTGCTGCTAAGGTTTGTGTTACTTCTGTTAAGCTAACGTTAGTGTTGTTCATTAACTTTAATGAAAAATATGCAAAGCAGTTAATGCTGCTGGTGTATAAGTTACTACTGCTAGAGTTAAAAGTTAATGCTGCTAGTACAAAAGTTACAACTAATCAAAGATTAAGACTGCTGAAAGAGTTTCTACTGTCACAGAAAGGATAAAGACAGAAGAAAGGATAAAGATTGTTTGGAGATCAAGATTACTTACGTGATAAGTATTAGTTATTTATAGAATAGATCATAGAGAATATTCTAAGTCTTAGGAATATATTGTAAATCGACTAGGACTCCTTGGTGTATAAAAGGAGGTCCTAGGGCATAGAGATTGATATAGTTTTCATAGAGTATCAAAACAAAATGAGTCATTCATAGAATTATCATAGCTTCAAGGTCTTTGTAACCCTAATACTTTAAGAGTATTCGTATTATTTGCTTAATAATATTGGAGCTTTTATGGAATTATATGTTCTTACTTTTACTGTTTCATTAAGAATTCTTCTTTTTATTAAAGATTAGATTCCGCATAATCTTTAATACATTCACACAAAGTTTCTACTATAGTTGTGTTAGATTTATCTAATATAACTAAACCTTAAACAAGCTTAAGGAATTCGATCTATAGAAGTGTTGAAGTGGGACCAACAAGTGGTATCAAAGCTTGTTGCTTTAAGAAACTTTGCTAGAAGATATGGATCAAGATTCTGCACACATAGTGGCTGCATCTAAAGTTCCCATGCTCAAACCGGGTGAGTTTGAGTTATGGAGGATGAGGATTGAACAATACATCCAGATGATAGACTATGCACTCTAGGAAGTCATAGAGAATGGTGCAACCTTGCCAAAAACACAAGTTGTGGAAGGTGTTACAACAGTGATGCATATTACATCTGCTGAATATAAAGGCTCAGAGAAGATTAGAATTGAAGGCTAGAAGTACTTTAATGATGGGAATTCCCAATGAACATCAGTTAAAGTTTAACTCTATAAAGGATGCTAAGCTGTTGCTGGAAGCTATTGAAAAGAGATTTGGTGGGAATGAAGCTACTAAAAAGACTCAAAGGAATCTCTTAAAGCAGCAATATGAAAACTTCACTGCTCCAAGCTCAGAGATGCTTGATCAAACTTTTGATAGGCTTCAAAAGCTTGTGAGTCAGTTGAAGCTTTTGGGTGAAAAGCTTTCACAAGAAGATGTTAATCAAAAGTTATTAAGAAGTTTGTCACCTGAGTGGAACACACATGCTATTGTGTGGAGGAATAAAGCTGAGTTAGAGACAATGATCATAGATGATCTCTACAACAATCTCAAGGTGTATGAACCAAAAGTTAAAGGGATGTCTAGCTCAAATTCAAGCACACAGAACATAACTTTTGTGTCCTCTTCAAATAACAACACTAGCAGCTCTAATGAAGCAGTTAATACTGCTCATGGAGGTACTACTGCTAGCACTCAAGTTAATACTGCTTACTCTACAAATATTGATAACTTGAGTGATGCTGTTATTTGTTCATTCTTTGCTAGTCAACCAAATAGCCCTCAACTTGCACATGACGACTTGAAACAAATCCATCCTGATGACATAGAAGAGATGGATTTGAGATGGCAAATGGCTAGGTTTACTATGAGCGTGATGTGTTTCAAAAGCTTTAAATTTATAAGACAGAAAATACCGGATATTTATATGGAAACACACGGGTAAAAGTATAACCTATGTATGTAGTATAATATTTTTAGGTAAGACCAGGTCATTCCACAGGGATTTGAGTAGTGTTCAAATAATCAGATAGAAAATAGACTTTAATAATTTTAAAAGTAACTTTAATTTTACCAATGATAATAAAGATGACTACTCGAATAGTTCAAAATAACTTATAAGTGTTGGAAATGATCAGGCAGAGGAAAGGCCTAATTATGCACTCATGGTTTACTCATCTTCAAGTTCTGACTCAGAGGTATCCAAATATCAATTGATCAGGTATATCCTATATCAATAACACGAGGGTGATTTTTTTTGTTCTTGATTTGTCTAGTTACTAGAGAGAAAACCCTTGAGAGAGTTTTCTAGAGAATAGAAAAAAAGTGTCTCTATGAAATGAAAAGAAATGCCTAGCTACCTCTTCCAAAGCTGGAAAGGCTATATAGTACTTACAATATACCGTGTAATAGTACCCGACTAAACATACCGAAAAACATACTATAAAACTATTAAAACAACGATGCAATAATAAACAGTAAAATACATGGGGTGACCGAGTCTTTTTCTAATATCTAACAATCTTCCCCTAAGGAGGTCACAAGCCCTAAAAAATAGCCACACTTAATCACTTCAGTCTTTAGCTCGTAGACATTTGATATCTTGTACATTTGGGCAAAGTGACTTTTTAATTCCATCTTACGCTTTCTTAGACTGGAATCTTGAGCTTTCATGAGATCATCGCACCAAACAATAATCTACATCACTTGTATTGGATCGCCATCTTGTGCACTTGTGAAGAAATACATGACATCAAGATTGCTGAAAGCTTTACACCTTTATGAGGTCCTTTCAATAACATCAGAGCGCGCGTAGTGTAGGTCATGATTTCGTATTTACTTGACATTCATTGGAACTGGGAATTTCCATCTCCATCTCTATCTTTAAGATATCCTGTAATGAAACAGTTAGCAATAAAGAGAAAATTGATTTGAAAAAGTCAGTCTAAGTGTTTCTTATGAAAATATTTTGTAACACTTCGAGAGTTTTGATTGTTTGTCAAATGATCAATAACCGTCAATTCTTATACTGGAACAAGTTTGATTCACACAGAATCGCACCATCGTTTCTTTCCAGTTGACACAAGTTTGATTCTTGTAGAATCGCACAAGTCACCTACCAAGAGCTTGTTTGATGTTGGCTTCTAGCAGATTTCCCACTTCAATTTGTAAAAAAAACCATAATTGGACAATTTCGATAGGTTCGTGCAATGATCACAATGATAATGCCGGAGGAGTGGGGGGAACGGTCATAGAGCGTGTCGTGTGTTGTGCCACATTGGTGGGTTGGAAGGAGGGACAGAGGAGTAAGTGGTAGGGAGTTTTGTCCTCAACGAATAATGACGATCTCTTTGGCTCTATACTTAATATTGCGTTTTGGGTTCAAGAAATCGGAGCGGAGCTGACTGCCACCTGTTCAATATCAACTAACTCGGAGTGAGAAAGTCAATAGATAACGTGTTTAGTCTCCGTGAGAAATGAAACAAAAATCTTTTGAAAGATTCTGAGTGGCTAGGGAGGGTTGTGCATTGCATCACTGGGTCCATGATGTCTATTCTTCAATGTCAGCAATCATCTTAGTTGATCTGGCAGCATATGTATTGACCCGTTTCTGCCTAAGTGTATGGAGGGCTTCTTTCTTTACACCCTTGTTTATCTTTAACAATTCTTTTTAAATTTCTTCAACCCCTTCAGTGCTGACCGAGACTCATAACAGAACCTTGTTGGCTTATTCAGTACTAGCTCCATCTCAGATCGGCAGCTTGTTTCCCCTTATTCTCGCTTTTACTCCTTTTATATGTCATACCTAAGGACTTCTACACTAACTAGTAGATTGTCCCTAGGTAGATCCCTCCGGTTATGGCTGGATCATTGGGAATAGTACCTAACCTTACCAACTTTATAACTCCAATTAAGTAAAAATGCATGTCGGATCCTTTTGGTATAGTGAGCCTCCGTTACATAAAACTAATTTGAAAAATTCAATTAAGGTACTTATGATATAAATATCAAAGCGTTTAGTACCTCGATTGTTTTTGACATTTTTCAGAAACGCTCCCCCTCAAAATGTGCTTTGGTATTCGAAATTGTTTAGCACGTTTGGGCGGAGTATATGAGTCCTAATAATCACAGTTATTATTATACACATATTTTAATCACATTTTCTTCCCTTATCAAAAATTTTAAACCCTTTGACATTTTGGATATCAATTGATTTAAATATGTTATAAAATTTAGGAGAAAAGTGTGGCCTTAATTCGCAAGTTGTGTAAGAGACATATAACTGCTCCCCCTTAATCGTTGAGGGATATAAATTACTCCCACACTTAATCATCAAAAGATTAACTACTTACTAATGTACAAGGTATATTATTCACAATAAGAAATGAAAAGTAACCTTTTGATTGTAACGACGATGTCGTCACGTTGTTCTGTTGATCAGCCTGTAGTCAATATCTCTTATTCTTCCTCCAACAAAGCTTTCTAGACTTTGATAGATCCTTTTGATCTGTAGTCTTTTCTCGATTGCATTGTAGAAAGTCTTTGCTTCATCACTTGTCATCCTCTGACCACTTCCGTAGTCTCCATGCCCTTATGTACTCTACAGATGAAATCTTTAAACATTTGGTCCAGCTTTTCCATGACTCCTTGTTCAACGTCCCATTACTAAACTTGTGTAGCTCATTCAGCCTCATCATCTTTCTTTTGATCAATTCTACTCTGTAGACAACGCTCCTTGGCTTATGGATAATCGTATACTCTTCTTTGAAGTAATATTGGCTGCATCCCAATTTGGACATTCAAGGTTGATCTCTGTTTGATAACTTTCAATCCCAGCTGTAAGTTCTCCTCCACAAGTACTACGATACCTGATCACCAGTTTCTTATCCATCTTGTTGACTGCCTGTGAAAGACTAGCTTTGTCTTCTTGGGGGATGGTTGAAGCTTTCTTGAATATTGAGTATGGAAAACTAGATCTTCAAAATCATTTGGATGAAGAATTTTGCAATCCTTTTCCAGAGATCTTGTATCTTGGTAATCAGACTCGGCGTAAATTATCTCTCTTAGTAAGTTTGGATCCGTATTTTTTCGAACACCTTAAACACTGATCACACAAGAGAATTCGCATCTGCGATCTTACTTGCCTTCACGATAGAGGGCTGCACTGTTTTGTTGATGTAGAATTCTTTCTCCCTAAACCACCAGTTAGTGATGCCATAGACTCACCGCACTGATGTCATATACAGCAATTCAACTTTCAATCCACACAAAGATGGAACTAATTCTTCAAGCCGAAAGTCTAGGTATGCACGAGCGGCTTTGAGCTTAGATAATGGATAAGGATTTTCGCTCTTTGCACAATTCAGAAGATAATCCAGATCCTTGTTGAAGAAGAATTTGGTTGAATATTTACCATGACCTGGTGGACCTCCTAAGGGCAAAGAGGTTCATATACATTTCGCAGAATTTTGATGAACCCTCAGTAGATTATCCAATCAACCTTAATTATCATCAGCTTATGGCATTCCAACCATCAGATAATTGAAGAAAGACGCTGTTCTTATGAAAGGCTTTAACAAGGTTGAAAGCTGGACCTTCTAAATCAGCTTTGCAGAGCTTCTCTTTCCTTGTTCGTACTACAGCAGAACCATTTTATGAATGACCCAATATCATACGTCTTCCTTTGAAGCTTGTTCTCCGCAGGAACTTGATACGTTGTGGCGTATGTATTTGCCCAGTTAATCTCTGGTTCCGGGAAATCATTCGGGGGAATGGTCCATTCTGGTTCAGGTGTGGCTGGTCTTTCGCTTTCAGGAATCGGCTTAAACCACGTAGTGGTCGACACCTTGGGAATGTGAGCGTTGTCAGTGTCCTCCATATCTGAGTCATTCCCTTCATCCTGCATTGGAATGTCATCTGAAGATTGTTCAGAATGTTCTGATTCGGGATCAGATCTGTGCATCGAAGAGTCAACACCAGCATCTCTTGTGTCAGTGATCTGCCATCCAGTTGAGGTAAGAGCTGGATGTTGTTTGGAAGCAGATGCATCAGACTCCCTTGGTTTCTTTGAACTTTGGTCATCATCTTTCGGAGGAGGTTGAGCTGACCCAGAAGCGGCCGAATCAGATCTCCTTCTCTTTGTTGACCTACCCTGGTTTGATCCAGCTGAAGGGCCTTCATCATCATCATCGGTCTGTGAAGTCATCATCCGGTTATCATAGCTTCTGCTGGTTGTTAGGGATTGGTAAACCTTGTCTTCAACTTCCTTATTATCCAGGTTGGCCATGCTTTATCGGCTGCTATGCAAGTAGGCTAAGTGTTGTTTGTTCCGATAGAGAGCATGTATAGAGGGTACTTATGGTAGTTGATTTCGGGTTTGTAGATCTTGGATGCTATTCATTATGTGTTGGGGGTGTTTTGGAGAGGAGGAGCGCGCGCTTAGAGCAAAGTTCTTCAAGATCAACTTTATAAGTTGACTCTGACGGATAAGTTGAATCTTTTCACCTTCACCTTGTTCCTTTGTGTGGCTCTGGATATGATCTCCTTGCGGTATCTTCTATTTCTAGATGACGTTGAATTTCTTTACAGTACGCTGGGCTCCTATAGCAAAACAGAGTATTTCTCGATTAAAATATGCATGTGTCGTTCAAGAATCTTAAAGAGAGCATCATCAAGTTTTGTTCCTAGATATTTATCACAGCCGTATGGGGAGGGGGGGAACTATGGATTTGACTTGTAGCAAAACATCATCCGAGTGATCATCTTCTTTACTTCAGACATCTCTTGCTCCTATCTTGCTCACTCTATAGCCTGAATGGGCGATAATGGAGTAATCTTGGGAGAGATGTGAGTGGTTGTTGTAGATTCTGTGGTTGATGGAGGAGTTGTGACCATGATGACGGCTTAGTAATGAGACATCTGTGAAGGGAGCAATCACATGGAGAGCTGACTTACTTGTCTGATGACTTGGGATCAGGTATGGGGAAGATCAGACTCCTCTCTAACATATAGATTTCTCCGATCATCACTGCGATTGGTTTGGTCATAAAGAAATTGATCCCCAACCTCACACGCACTCTCACACCACTACACTGCCATCACAGATTTTTCACCTATATCTCTCTATCTAAAACGATCGAGGAAGTATATCTTCTATCTCACAATGCGCGTACAAAACTCTCACGTCCACGCAGGGGCGGTGTGCGCGATAGAGCGAATGCTCGCGCTAGAATGTTAGTGTGCGGTGTGCGTGAGTGAGAGAGAGCGCGCATCCCTCTGGAGGGTCAGGGGTTTTGGTCCAATTGATGAGCAAGGGGTAATGTATTTGGCTGGGTGCGCGTAGCTGGGGGGAGGGTCCGTGGTATTCACCTCGTGCGAGTGCATAAAATACAAGACTCATGTGTCTTTTGCAGGGTCCTGATACAGGAATGATTACTCCGGATGTTACTGTAACGTTCTACTTCAGCTTGTTCTTTGGCACAAATTAGGAGCAGACGGCTTCTGTTTCAACTTTCAGTTCTTCTGAATCAGACGTATTGATGAGATTTCATGGATCACTTTCTCGAAATGTGTCATCTCAGGTTGAGAAAAGGGTCCATTGTCGAAATCATGAGATTTGATCACAGCCTAACAAGGAGAAAACTGATCAGTATTCTATCTTCTTTGACAGATCGATCAGGAATGAGCTACTTGTCTTCGGTTACATAACGGCCTTTCCCTTTAGCCCACTACTTCATGCAGTTTTAGAAAGTTGTTTCTGATCTGGATCCCTGATTTTACTCCCCAACAGGTGCCCGACCTTATTGCAGAAAGTCTGGAATCCCAAGTCTAATCTTGAATAGCTCTCGTTCCATGTCAGCATCATCACCCTTGCCTCTTCTCCCTTTTCTTGATGTACTTCCAAACTCATACTTCTTAGCCGAGTTTTCGATATCAGGATCATCACCTTCTTCTTGAGGAAAAGATCTTGGTTGAGCTTCAACATCTTCGTCAACAAGTTGGAAAGTAGGCTTTCCCTTTCCAATTTTCTATGGAAGCTTAACGCTTGGAGGTCCTTTGTCCGGAGGAGGACTGCTTTTATTGTTTGACTGGTGCAATAGTGGTTGTAGGGCTTTTATGGGTTGTAGCAAGCATGCTTTGTTGCAGGTTGCATGCTTGCACTTTCTTGAGGGTTTTCTTTAGTATTCTCAGCAACCATTCCAGATACATGGGATAATACGAGATTGTTGAATGGCTTCAGTACAGGGGATCGGAATTGCCATTCCAAACACTTCAACTAGACGCACCTTTAGGGACAAACTTGAGATTCCTAATATAAAACCATCTCCAGTAATGATGATACAGCAGATCAGGACGTCGTGGATGTTGTTAAATTGCTTGCCACAGGTAGTAGATAATCACCTTGGAAAACCGTCCATCAAGGAAATGAGGAGAGAGATACTTTCTTCATTGGTTCTTCAGAACTGGCTTTATGTGAGAAAAAATTCTGGAATCCATTGAGTAAAACTCTTCCCATCAACAAAGCTCTGCATGATCAACATTAGTTTGAGTGACGATTCCCCACAACATTTGAAGAACTGGGTGTCTGGGTTTGTCACTGCCAGAAGTCTTTCCTGTCAAGCACTGGTTGATTAAGGATAGAATTGACTCAGCTTATATATAAAGAAGAAGACAGAGAAGATATGAGTGTGTAGGAGAGGAGTAGCTTAGTGTAATTTAGTATAGGTTTATTGCTTCTTTTTCCAGCTTATTTATCACTTATTGTATTAAAAATCCAAGCTTTGTACTCTTTTGATGAATTAAAGTAATTTTTAAACTATATTGCTCTGCCATCAATTTTTACTTATTCACTTAAGCTATTTTACTATTCAACAGTTTATAAATGTTTACGAGTTCTCATCTTTTTCTTCTTTTTTTTGCCTTATCTCAGCCTAATGTGCCTGTAATTTGTATTAGAGACCATTATGAATGTTTAAATTCATGTTTAAAGTTAAAACTGCCCATATTAGTTAAAATAGCTTATAAGGATAGCTTATTAGTCAGTGCTTATTTTCTGTTTCTTTCTGCTTAATTATGCTTATTTTGTCTTTCATATGCTTGTTTGATCTTAAAATGTTCATACTTTAGTCTATTTTAAGCTTAACTGTATAAATAGATTTTTAAGGGAGTGTTTGGCATAAGCTGTAAAATGGGTCAAAATGGGTTAAAACCCACTTTGGGTCATTAAGTCATCTTTAATAAACCTTTTTGAGTTAATTTAATCTGTTTTTATAAATCTTTTAAGTTTAAAATCAAGTTTTAATGTTCTATGAATGCAAGGTTTAAATCTGTTGGTTTTTTTTTAATTTAGCTTAATTGTTAGGATTATGATTAAGAGCTTATCATAGTTATTTTCCTGCTTGTTAGAGTCCTAGAATGCATTAGAGTTAAGCTAGTACAACTTGCATTCACCATTTTGTGTTTCTGTCAAAAAGTGCAGGTAGCACCATAGTCTAAAAAAAAACCTTAAGTCCTCTTTTCTCAGCCAAATTTAGATAAGCTATAGTTGATTTCAGGATCTGTTACTTGGTGCATAAGCTCATGGGTAACCAATCTTCATCTGTTTAAGCTTGTTTTGGAATTTGAAACTCATTTACTAGCTGAAAAATAAGCCCCAAAGTGTCCTTAGCTGTTGTGTTATGCATTATTGTGCTAAATAGCTTTATCTTGCTAATTCTGGCTTATTTGCCTAATTCCTTGGCTTAATCCTGATTAGACTAGCTTGTTAGGTATAGGTTTATATGTTTTTACTTATTCACCCTTGCATTTGCTTATTAGTCATTAAAAAGCCAAGTAGTTTTAGCACTTTTAGCCTTAGTTCATTTTAAGCAAATCTGCCTGTTTGGTTAGCTTATTTCCCAGCTTATTTGTAAGTTTTCAAAAAAAAGTATCTTTTTTTTAAAGTTGCTAGTTTTTGTGTGCTTTTTTTTAAGTTTAAAAAAAATATAAAGAAAAAAAAATGTTTTATAAAAAGGGAGAGGCCCAGGTTTGAACCGGAGACCTCCCCCTTAGCACATATACGTCCCTAGCACATCACACACTAACCATCTTGCCCTTGGGTCTTTTCTGGTAGAACCTTGCACAATTAATTATTTATGTCCTTTTAGCCCTTTTGCCTTTCAGCCTTTCTAAGCTTAATAACAGCTTATTTATAAGCTGTTCTTCAGTTTTTAAATTTTTCCTAGATCCTTTATAGTATAATGTATTTTCCGTATTTTTTTTAGATTTTTCCAATTAGGTTTAGTATTTTTAATAATTAATTTTCATTAAAATCTTATTTAATTCATAATAAATAGAAAAATAATCAAAAAAATAAAATTCTTTTTTAGAAAATTTTCTTTTGTCATTGTGTTAATACATTTGCATTAAAGTCTTCATTTATTTCTTCTCATCAGATGGAAAGTGCGACGCACTTAGGTATAAGTGCGGTGGTTTTCGGCTATATAGGTAAGTGCGGCGCACAATAGTGGAGTGCGGCGCACATCTTGTACTTTTAGCTTGAAATCTTTTCTTCTCTTTGTATTTGTCTTTCAAAGTACGTAATTTCTTTAGTTTTAGTTAGTAGTGTCTTCAAGTGAACCTGCAAGCAATTTAGACTATTAAGTATCAAAAGTTCACGAGAAATAATACAATATATACAAATAACGCCATAGAAAAGATGTATAATTTAGGCGTTATCAGCATGCAACCATTACACTTAACACATAGAAGTTCAGAATTCGCATTAAGCTTGGAATGCTGCACATTTGCAGTTTCGTTAGGTTCCATAACACAATTCTTATTTTTCAAACTAGATTTAATAATCCTAGAGTGGGCTTCTACTTTATTCTTCTGAGTACTACTTGGTGTTCGCTGAATCTTATCTTTTTTTAATTGCCTGAAGGCTGTGATCCATTAGCACTAGTAGACGGTTTTACTCCTGTAAAAGACAACATAGGTTTGTTAGAAACTAGGTTTGATGAAGCAGCTATTTTTATGTTTGTGTTTCCTGAGGATGTGATGGGCTCAGTGAATCTAACTCTTTTGTCCTTGTTCTTTGGGGTCACATCCACTAATTTATCACTTGAATTGTTGATGCTAGGGCAGGTTTGTTTGATTATTATAAGCAACTCTTGAATTTGTTTGGTATACTTACAAGTAGAGTCTAAGGAATTATTTAGAGGATTTTGTGATTTTCCTTGTTCAACTACTTCCCTAAGAATCGAAGCTTGTTCCTGAGTGTGCCTAAGGTAGTTAGAGTGGGCTGTCCTATTGTTTAACAATTTAGGGGCTATTGGTTCCACATCAAACTTAAGAATTTCTGGAGCAATAGTGTGTTTGGTAACTATATTATTAGCTAAATCTTTTCCTTTAAGTTTCCTTAATTCATCCTTGAGAGCTGCAATGACCAAACCTTTTTCTTGAAGACTTACATTTAAATCAGAGATTTCCACAGACTTTTGATTGACTTGATTAATTAAAGCATCACATTGTTCTTTTGTTCGAATACGTGTTGGTTTAATCAAGTGATAAAGTTGCTTATGTTTCAATTGTTCACTTTCAGCAATAAGTTTTGACACCCTATGATCCAATTCAATATTTATCGTTTCAATCTCCTCTATGTCCTACTTGACCTTATCCTCATTCACATTTCCACTTAAAGATTTAATTTTCTCTTTCAACTTCCTTATGGCCGTATCTTTCTCTTGTGACTGATCTTTCAATTCATTTAATTCAAAGTATTGATCAAAATTTAGAGCACTTTGATTTGAAACAGAATTTTCCCATTGAAAAATTTCCTGATTAAGTTGAGTATCAACTTCTAAAGAGATGTAATGTTTTTTAAGAGTTGTATAACTTCTGAATAGTTTATCGTAAGTCTTTTTTTCAATGCAATCCGTTTTGTTGAGAAGCTCAGTCTCAAGTTTGAGATACTTTTTACATTCATGCATATTTACAGAAGCATTATCCACAAAAGAATTCATAATTATGTTCACTATATCTTTGTTAATGACTTGTTCCAAGAGTTGTTCGTTCTTATTTAAACTTGATTCATTTTAACTTCAAACGTTTTGGACTCTAAACGATGTTGTTCCATAACCTGTTCCATTTGATGAAAGACATTTTAGACTTCAGTAAGTTCATTAATTAAATATTGATCAAATGTATTGAATATGTCCTTCAGTGCTTTTACAAATAGAATAATTTCATCCCTAAAATAAGCTTTTGTATGTTCAAACCCCCACGAGCCCTCAATGATGGCTGTGGTCATGGTTCTTTCTTTGATAACCACGTCAAAGCAAACAAGATGGTGTTTAAGTTTCTTCAAACTCGTATTTACCATGCTGACTTTAGGAAGTTCTTTTGGAACCTTAACTTTGGGGGGTCTACTAGAAAGAGTAGGTTCCGGAGAATTCACAGAATTCTTAGACCAAGAGGCTTGTTCACCAGATAATTCAGTTTGTGGAACAAATCGTGTTTTAAAATCTTGAGAAAGTTGATTAAGGACAACGTAATCGACTGGTGATTGAGCAGTTTTACACACGTAAAATATATATAAAATATTACCTTAAGAGAAATTAAGAAAATTCCCTAAGGAAAATTCACTCTCAAAAATATATATAATATAATATAATATACGTATATTAAACCGGGTAAGTATGATCA